>JAQZBX010081672.1:0-13644 GCA_029593785.1 Cabassous unicinctus | reverse complement strand
TTTTTTTTAATACCTGCCATTCTGATGAGTGTAAGATGGTATTTCATTTTAGTTTTGATTTGCATTTCCCTGATAGCTAGCAATGTCAGGCATTTTTTCATATGCTTTTTAGCCATTTGTATTTATTCCTTGGAGAAGTGTCTTTTCAGGTCACTTGCCCATTTTTTAAATGCATTGCTTGCCTTTTTATTTTTGAGGTATAGGATTTCTTTATATATGCAGGATATTAGGCTACTATCAGATATATGGTTGCCAAATATTTTCTCCCATTGGGTAGGCTGCCTCTTTATTTCCTTACTAATGTCCTTTGAGGTGCAAAAGTTTTTAATTTTGAGGAGATCCCATTTAACCATTTTTTAGTTTGCTGCTCTTGTTTTGGGTGTGAAGTTCATGAAGCCATTTCCTATTACAAGGTCCTGTAGGTGCTTTCCTACATTATCTTCCAAGGTATTTATGGTTTTGGCTCTTATGTTTAGATCTTTGATCCATCTTTAGTTGATTTTTTTATACGGTGTGAGATGGTATTCCTCATTCATTCTTTTGGATATGGATATCCAGTTCTCCAAGCACCACTTGTTAAAGAGGCCATTCTCTCCCAACTGAGTGGTCTTGGTGGTCTGGTCGAGTATCAGATCACTGTATATGCAAGGATCTATAGCAGAACTCTCAATTCAGTTCCATTGGTCACTATTTCTATCCTTGTGCCAATACTATGCAGTTTTGACAACTCTAGCTTTGTGGTATGTTTTAAAGTCAGGTAGTGTGATACCCCCAATTTCATTTTTCTTTTTCAATATGTCTTTGGCAATTTGGAGATGCTTACCTTTCCAAATATATTTTGTAGTTAGTTTTCCCAGTTTCTTAAAAAATAAAGTGTTGATTTTTATTGGGATTGCATTAAACCTGTAGATTAGTTTGGGTAGGATAGATATCTTGATGATCTTTAGTCTTCCTATCCATGAACAGAGAATATTCTTCCATTTATTTAAGTCTTCTTTGATTTCATTTAACAGTGTTGTGTAGTTTTCTGTATACAAGTCCTTTGTATCTTTAGTTAAATTTATTCCTAGGTATTTAATTCTTTTAGTTACTATTGTAAATGGTATTTATTTCTTGATTTCCTCCTCAGATTGCTCATTATTGGAGTAGAGAAATACTACTAATTTTTGAGCCTTCATCTTATAGCCTGCGACATTAGTGAACCTCTTTATCAGTTCTAGAAGCTTTCTTGTAGATTTCTCAGTGCTTTCTATATATAGGAGCAAGTCATCAGCAAATAATGACATTTTTACTTCTTCTTTCCTAATTTGCATGCCTTTTTTATCTTTCTCTTGCCTCAGTGTTCAAGCAAGTATTTCTAAGACAATCTTAAATAGGAGTGGTGTTAATGGGCATCCTTGTCTTGTTCCCAATCTCAGAGGGAAGGCTTTAAGGATTTCACCATTGAAGATGATGGTAGCTTTGGGTTTCTCATATATACCATTTCTCATGTTCAGAAAGTTTCTTTCTTTCCTATCTTTTGTAGTGTTTTTATCAGGAAAGAGTGCTGCACTTTGTCGAATGCTTTTTTTGCATCTATAGAGATGATCATGTGATTTTTTCTTTCAATCTGTTTATGTGTTGTATTACATTGATTGACTTTCTTATATTGAACCATCCTTGTATACCTGGGATGAAACCCACTTGGTCATGGTGTATAATCCTTTTGATATGTTGTTGAATGCAATTAGCAAGTATTTTGTTGAGGATTTTAGCATCTAGATTCATTAGAGAAATTGGTCTCTAATTTTCCTTTCTTGTTGTATCTTTGTTTGGCTTTGGTATTAGGTTAATGTTGGCATCATAGAATGAGTTAGGCAATGTTCCTTCTACTTCTATTTTTTGGAAGAGCTTAAGTAGAATTGGTGTTAGCTCTTTCCGAAATGTTTGATAGAATTCACCTGAGAAGCCATCTGGTACTTCCAGTTGGGAGGCTTTTGATGACTGAGTAATATTTACTTGTAATTGTACTGCTGAATTCTCAACTTCTTCTTTCATCAAAGTAGGCTGTTTATGAGTTTCTAGAAATTTGTCCATTTCCTCAAAATTATCATTCTTGGTGGTATATAATTTTATAAATTATCCTCTTATGATACTCTTTATTTCTGTGGGGTCAGTATTAATATCCCCTTTCTCATTCCTTATTTTGTGTATTTGCATCTATTCTCTCTTTTTCTTTGTTAGTCTGGCTAAGGGTTTGTCTATTTTATTGATCTTCTAGAAGAACCAGCTTTGGTTTTGTTTATTTTTCCTACTGCTTTCTTATTCTCTATTTCATTTAGTTCTGCTCTACTCTTTGTTATTTCTTTCTTTCTAATTACTTTAGGATTAGTTTGTTGTTGCTTTTCCAATGCTTCCAAGTGGGAAGTTAAGTCTTCAGTTTAGACTCTGTCTTCTTTTTTTTAAAGATTTATTTATTTTTATTTTATTTATCCCCCCCTTGCTGCTTGTGCTGCTGTGTCCATTCACTGCGTGTCTTCTCTGTGTCTGCTTATCTCCCCCTTGCTGTGAGGTCTTGCCGCATCAGCCCACGGCGCTGCGTGAGCCAGCCTGCCCTCACAAGGAGGCGCCGGGAAGTGAACGCGGGGCCTCTCATATGGTAAACGGGTGCTCTATCCATTCCGCCACACCCGCTTCCTGCCGTGAGGTTGCTGCATCAGCCCACCGCACCACTCAGGCCGGCGTGCCCTCACAAGGAGGCCTCGGGACGCGAACCCGGGCCTCCCATATGGTAAATGGGGGCTCTATCCACTGAGCCACACCTGCTTCCCTTTTTTAATATATGAATTTATGGCTATGAAATACCCTCTCAGGACAGATTTGGCAGCATCACATAAGTTTTCCTATTTTATATTGTCATTTTCATTAGTTTCAAGGTAGTTACTGATTTCTTTTGAGATTTCCTCCTCTACCCACTGTTTGTCGAAGAGTGTGTTGTTTAACATCTGTATCTTTGTGCCTAATCTGTTTCTCTGGCCCTTAGTGATTTCCAATTTCATTCCATTTTGGTCACAGAAATTAATTTGTAGAATCTCAATCTTTCTGAATTCATTGAGAGTTGTTCTGTGTCCTAGAATGTGGTCTATCTTGGAGTATGATCCATGAGCACTCAAGAAGAAGGTAAATCCTGCTATATCTGGGTGTAGTGTTCTGTATATATCTATTAGGTCCAGATCATCTAATGTATTGTTCAGAGTCTTGGTTTCTTTATTGATTCTCTGTCAAGATGTTCTGTCTAATGGTGATGATAGTGTATTAAAGTCCCCCACTATAATTGTAGAGACATTTATTTCTCCACTTAATTTTTCCAGAGTTTGCCTCATGTATTTTGAGGCACCCTGATAAGGCGCAGAAATTTTTATGATTGTACTCTCTTCTTGAGAGATTATACCTTTTACTAATATATAGTGTCCATCTTGGTCTCTTATAATAGTTTTGCATTTAAAGTCTATTTTGTCTGATATTAGGATAGATACTCTTGGAATTTTTTGGCTAACATTTGTTTGTAAAATTGTTTTCCAGCCATTCACACTCAGGGTCCTTGAAACCCTGGGTTGAAGGTGGGTTTCTGGAGACAGCATAGAGATGAATCATATTTCCTTATCCATTCTGCCAATCTGTGTCTCTTGAGTGGTGAATTTAATCCATTAACATTCATTGTTATTACTGGCAACAAATTTCTTACTTCAGCCATATTTTCTTTGGGTTAATGTATGTCATATGCTGTTTTTATTTCTCTTTTTGCCTTTTTAGTTGCTTTTACACTCTCCTCCAACTCTCTCTCTCCCTTGTTTTTTCCTATCAACTTGTAGAACTTCCTTTAGTATTTCTTGAAGTGCAGGTTTCTTATTGGCCTACTGTCTTAATTTCTGTTTATCTGTGAACATTTTGAAATCCCCATCATTTTTGAATGCCAGTTTTGCTGGACAGAGAATTCATGGCTGGAAGTTTATTTCTTTTAGTACTTTGACTATGCCATACCACTGACTTCTTGCCTCCATGGTTTCAGATGATAAATCAGCACTTAATCTTATTGTGCTTCCCTTGTATGTGATGGTTCTCTTTTCTCTTGCTGTCTTGAGTATTTTCCCTTTGTCTTGAGGATTGGACATTTTGACAAGTATATCTCTTGGAGTTGGTCTGTTGGGATTTACACTATTTGGGGTGCCCTGTGCTTCCTGGACTTGTGCACTCATCTCTCTCAAAAGGGTTGGCAAGTTTTCAGCCATTATTTCCTTCAGTTCTCCTTCTGTTCCCTTTCATTTCTCTTCCTCTTCCGGGATGCCCATAATGAGTATGTTTGTGTGTTTTGTGTTGTCCATTAAATCCCTAAATCACTGCTGGATTTTTTCTATCTTTTTATCTATCTGTTCTACTATCTGTTTGATTTCAGATGTATTGTCTTTCACAGCACTAATTCTTTCTTCTGCCTGTTCAAATCTGTTGTTTTGTGAATCCAGCATCTTTTTGATTTCTTGGATTGTGCCATTGATCACCATAATATCCATTATCTTTTTATGTATGTTTACAATTTCTTCAGTATGTTCTCCCAGTGTCTTCTTAATATCCTTAATCTCTCCCTTCACTTAATTAAGTTGGTCCATGATATTTGTTTGGAAAGCTTTGCTTAGTTGTTTGATGACCTGCATCTCTTCCTGGTTTTTAATTTGTTCATTGGACTGGTCCATGTCTTCCTGTTTCTCAGTGTGGTGTGTAATTTTTTTGTTGCCCTCTAGTCATCATTTAATTTGATGGGTTTATTCAGTTGATTAGCTTCTCTGTCTACTTTAGAGTTTTATTTAGCTGGTGGTTCTGTGTGTGCTTTAAGTTTTCTCTTTGAGACTTTGTTCTTCTTATTTTATTTCCTTGCTTCTATCTATGTTCCCTTGAAGGCAAAAGATTAGGGCCAGAGGAATCAAAAGATGTGAGAAAGGAAGAAGGATAATACTAATATTGATAAAAGTTAGAAGAGGGGCCATATAAGACTTAGTAAAATTAATATTTAACTCGTGTAAGCAATGTAGAGTAATAGGAAAAAAAGTGGAGCACTTAGAATTGTCTGGGAAACCAAATAGAGGAAAATATATATAATGATTTAGAAGGCTAGAATGATGAAGAAAGAGAGAAAAAGTAATGAAAGGGCTGAAAGGAAAAAGTTAATAGTAATAATGAAAAAAGAAAACTGAATAGATAGAATAAAAATTTACAACCTTGAGTTGTGGGCTAATGAAAAAAGGGGGTATGTAAGAACCAAAACAGAAAGCTGAAGGGAGAAAGATGAAGGAAGGAAAAAATAACATTGGGAGACAAAATCAATATAGACAGAGAATGGGAAATCATGGAAGAAGCAGCACAGCAAAGAAGAGACAAGCTAGCTGCAAAATCTTTTCCAAGTAATCCACCTCGCCATCCTGCTCCCTCTAGATGGATGTCCCCAAGGTTCTTGCTCTGTGTTCCCCCAGCACAGACCCCCTGGGCAGGACCCTGTCCCCAAACAGCCTTCCTCAGAGAATGAGTCAGCGAGTGCCCTCTTAAACCTATGCCATCTTGCCCCCTCCATAAGCTTTATATATAACTTATTCCAGTTTAGGGATTTTTTCCCACTTCTCTTTATAAAGGATTTTTAATAAACAAAGTTCTTAATTTGAAACAGTAACATCTCCACTTTTTCTTTACAGTTATTATTTTATTGTTGTTGTTAGGTCAGTAAAAATAGTAAAAATAATTTATAGAGAAATGGGGGGAAAGAACAGTTTTTTGAGGAATGGTAGTGAAGGATGGAAACAGACAATTAGCAGCAACACAGAAGGTTCCTTCTTGAAGTAATCAGAAGTAAGTGCTATCCTGTCTTTTTTAATAGATTAGTTTTAACTATTTTCAAATTTATATACATGGAATAATAGAATATTTATTCTTTCTGTCTTCTTTTGTTCAGCATTATGATTGTGAGATTGTGACATATTTCCATATCATGGGAAACAATGGTTTCTTTATTGCATTGCTGTATTTTATATATAAATTTACCACAATCTATTTATCTGTTCTACATTTGGGTTATTACAAGTTTGGCCCTCTTCAAACAATGCTCACAGAAGTTTTTCTCTTTTGGTAAATCTAGGTAAACATTTTTATTGAGTGTATACTGACGTTTGGATTTCTAGGACATAGGAGTACCATATGCTTAATTTTAGTCAATTATTTTCCTAACTGATAAATTGGTTGTATCATTTTTCACACCATCAGTAATGCATATGATTTCTAATTCTCTAAATTCTTGCAAGCATTTGTTACATTTAGTCTATCCATCTGCTGGCTCATACTTGAAAATCATCCAATGACAAAAGTACAAGGCAACACTGAATATCAACCTTACTTATACATACTTTTCTCTTCTCTAGTATCATGGCTACTTCAGCCTTGGCTACTTTGTTGGCACTGCGATGCTTCAAAGAGTAATTCTACCTCCACTGCATACCCCAGTTTTTTCTGGAAGTCCTTGTTAAAAGCAAAATCCATGAATTTATGGAATTACTTATTCATCATCTTGTTATTAATAGAGCACTGAGTCTTATCAAGTATCTTATTACATAGTAAAAAAAAATGTGGCAGTGCACACTATATTAAGGAATTCACTTTGCTTACCATGTAGCCATTACTCTGTAGTAACTTGTGTAACAGAATGGTGGAATACCTTATTGAACATATTAATGATACCCATAGTTTTTATTCCCTTACAAGGTAAGTTTAAATGTAAATTAGCATTATATTTAAAGATCTCTTTGAAGGCTATTTCTGATTATTTTAACCTGTACTGCGATCACGCATCTTTGCACAAGAATTTTCTTCTTTTTAGTTATTAGCTTATAACCAAATTGTTCCCAATGCTTTAAAATACAATTTACGTCATTTTCTTTTAATTTAGAACTTTGCTTATTTCCCATTTTGACTTTGATAGACAACAGAAACACAACAAAAATTTCATTATATTTTCACTGAGGTTATTGAAGTTTCAGGGAAAATTGGTTTTTCCCATGACTTGCTGCTTGTTTTAGGGTTCCCTGTGCTTGAGGTGAAAAGCCCCACATTCTCCAGTCCTCAAAAATAACAGAACTCCAGTTGCCATGGGACTGGAAGAGTGGATGCCCAAACCTGAGGGCCAAGGATTTCACCAGGAAGCATTTTCCTCATAGATTGTGGGGTCCATACAGGGTTTTGCCTGGAGGAGGTAAATTGGAGTTAACTCCTCAATAGTCAGGAGAGAAACAGGGTTATCAACATCAGTGGAAAGATGGGAGGCACGGGTGTCTTAAATTTGCCTTTTCCTAAGCCTTGGTGAACAGAAGTTTCCATGGATTCAAACAGGGAAGAATAGTTTGCATTACAAAGGTGATGCCAGTTCTGAAACACCCACAAGGAAAGGGAAACTCAGGTTAGAATTACCATCATGATAGCAAGTCTAAACTAAATCCACCTGGTAAAAGCAATTACAGATGTTATTCTTTTGCTGTTTTATAATACAAAGATATCATATAGTGATCTTTTCTTAACTCTTAATTTGAGTGTTTAGTAAATTTTCACTTGAAAGCAAATTGAGCACTTTTCTTTATTAGATGAGCAGTTAAAACTATGTTTTTTGAAACAGTAATGTTAATAAGTTTTCCCATTTTTTCTAGCAGTTAAACTAATTCCATGTGGTTTCTTCTGTACATTAAATCCAATGCCAAGATAGAACTGAAGCTTGAATATTTATTTTCAGGTGACATTTCATTGTTATTCAATTTGTAGCAGGTGAAACCCAAATCTAATTTATGAGCTTTTATGCATGAGCAGACTGACAGTGTTAAATTAAGCACAGATTTAGAAGAGGCAAAATAATTTTACACGCTTACTTGGCATGGGGAAAAATCCAACTTTAGAATTTCCTTCATGCAAAGCTCCCAGTGTTCACCCACTGTAGAGACCTCTTCCTGAAAATCTCAACTCCTTTTCTCCAGGAAAATCCTTGGGTAGCTGCTAGGCATGTAGCTGGGGGGCTCATCAAAGCCCTTTCCCCAATAAGACATGAATTGGGGCTACATTTTCATTACCACCTCTCACAGTGGTTGAATTCTGTGGGCTTTTAATACTATCTTTCCCGAGGCAGCACTGTAACAGCCTGGATTTAGACTCCTCATTCGCTCCCCTTACGTACATGAATGAGATGAGAGAGGCTTGGATGGCATGTCAGAACCTGGCAAGTTGCTTATACATTAATTAAGAAATTAATGACCTTACCTGGCACAACAAGTGGCACCAGAGGCTTCTCCAGGTTGACACTTTGCAGTGTTACCCAGGGAGCCACATCTGGTCCAGGCCCCTGCCATCCTACCCCAGGTCAAGGCCCTGGCAGGTCCTGCCAGCAAAGGAGCATGGGCTGGGACCTACTTCACACTCGAAGCAGATTCCTGCTGACATGGAAGTGTGAATTCCTGGTGGCCCTGAGGTGACAGAGTATCTTCAAAGGCAGCAGCAAAAAGCTTCTCTGTGCTTTTGGCTTGCCCTTTCTTACCTGCCTTTTCTTGGTGGCATGGTTTCAATTATTTGAAATCATGGAGGCTAATTTTAAAAGGGAATTAATGTAAGTTTGGAGACCCAGGGAAAGTTTTTGTAGGTTCTTGATTATATCTGAGGCAGACTGGTTGATAAAGTGAGTTTTTGGGAAGATTTGTCCTTTTCTAGAGTTAGGCTCTTTTTGTTTTGCCTCTGGGTAATTTCCCTAGCTTATTAAAATTGACTAGTTTGGTAGTGCATTTCCTCATCCCTTTTAGGAGGCTCAAGAGGCTAATGCTAGTACACAGGCCAATGCTTCTGTTTCTCTTTCCAGGCATATTAGGTTTTCTGCCCCGTTCTTCCTTAGTTTCCTATTGTATCCTACCTCAGTATTAAGCTAGCTGGCAGGAAAATCTGAAATGAGAAAGGACAGAGAAAAAGAGACAGTAATTTACTATCCAATATGTATCATTATCAAGAGTAATCTCATTGTGTAGTAGTAAATAAACCAATAAAATTAGTGATCTGAAAAATTAACTGGAACAAAATTATCTATTGTCAGTGATGAGCTTTGCTAAAATAGATAGTTGGGGAATGGGAGATAAAAGAAAAAAGAAAAAAGAATAAACATTGTTCCCCATATGCACCTCAGTGTTGAAAAATATACAACATTAAGTGAGAACATAATGAAAATGTCAGAGGAAATCAGCACTCAAAATATAGCAAAGCTTATCCTGCAAACCTTGTGGTTCTTTCTCCTATGTCACTACATTGGCACAGGCTTTATAAGCTTAGCCCAAATGCATGTACTATAGTTCTGCTATCCATTTTCTCTCTCTTCCACATGCAAATATAAGCAACAAAAGGTTTTCTCAGACATTTAATATTTCAACAACTCAATACTTTACTGTACCTGTCTGATTCAGATTAACCTACTTAGAAAAAATATTTATAATAATAACATTTATTGATAAAATATTGTGCACTTTAATTCATGATATCAATTAATCCTCACAATACCACATCCACATATTTTAAAATAAGTATTATGACTTCTTTCATTCAGAAAAGGACACTGACACTTCTGGAGTTTCAAAACCAGCTACAAAAGCCAGAAAGAAGCAAAACAGGATTCTGTGATTTACTTTAAGTGAAAAATTATGCTAATTCTAAATTTAAATCTTGCTTCCAGGCTTTGAAACTTAAGTAACACTGAGAAAATGAAGGATTCTAGTATTTACAAAGGATGGCTTTAAGAACCTAGTATTTGACTGGTTGTCCCAGTCACCACAATGCCTGCGGTTGATCACTCTGCACTGAAGGTCACCTATATTAATACACAGAAGGAGACAGTGATTCACACCACATACTATCCTACCTACACCAAAACACACCTGGATACTCCCTAAAATGAATGCAGGTGCCTCCTGTGCAATGCGAAATGCTACCAACTCAACCCTGAATTCATTTCTTGTCATCTCCACTTGTGCTACAAAAGGTTTAATTTTGATGAGGTACAGTTTATGTCTTCTTTTAGAGATCATGTTTCTGGTATTGTATTTAAGACCTTTTTATCTAACCCAAGTTCACAAATATTTTATCCCATTTTTGTTCTATAAATTTTGTAATTTTCCATGTTAAACATATTTCCAAGATTCATTTTAATTCATTTTGTACAATATATGAGTTTTAGATTAAGTTTCACTTTTTTTTGTATTTATGGGTGTGCATTAAAATTTGTTGAAAAGACCATTCTTTTTCTATTGAATTACCTACAGAACTTTGATGAGATTGTTTAAGCATAGATGTGCAGTTCCACTATTATACTTTCTGATAAATGCTTCATTGACTATTTGTCCATTTTTATTAAATGCTACACCATGTGTACTTTATATTATATCTTGATATCATGTAGTATAAATTCTCCAAATTTTTTTCTATGTTCAAGTCTGGAGTCTAATCTAGATTCATTGCATTTCCATATAAACATTAAAATTAGTTTGTAAATTTATAACAATTTATAAATTTTTGCATATTGTTTAGGATTGCATTGACCTAGAGATGAACAAATTAAGCTCAAAGTGTGAGAAATTAATTGCTCTTGGATTTAAAGTGAAATTACATATCCATTTAAGTGTCAGGCACCAAAAAAATAAGGCCAGTGTAATTTCCAACATGCATCCACTTGTATGAGGTACATGGAATAAGAATCTCACAAACTGTACATGTGAGGAATTCTGGAGAGTCTAACACTCTACAAGCCTATTTCCAATGGACCTGCAATTCTCATGTTTAAATATCTAATTGGAATCAGAGATGTATTCAATTATAGCTTAAGACTCTGGATGAATTAGAGGAAGCACCTGAGAGAAGCATAGTACATTGAACACTGAGGAAGAACATTAAATAGTACTTATTCTATGCAAAGAAGGAGCCATCAAGAAAGCCTTGATCTACTTTTAAAAAGTGTCAGCATTGCAAAAAAAGAAATAGGTTTATGAAAAATCCAATGTGTCCAACCCACCCTTATAATTTAGGTGTAAATGTGATGAAATGAAATCATTTTACTAATGTTATATCAAAAGTTTGTTACATAATTTTTCAATATTAAGTGAAAATAAATGAGTAAGGAAAGAAACACAAAATTAGTGAAAATGATGGGAAATGTAAAGGAAATTGTGAATCCAATCTCAGAATCATAGGCACCAGAAGGAGTAGAACCACTGGCTGATATTGAGCCTATTCAGAGACTAGCTGCAAGCATCTGGACTTTCCAAGCTTCTTACATCCTTTTGAGAAAAAAGTGAAGTTAAAGCACATTTTTGCTCCTCAACAACAAAGCTCATCCCAAGACCACAGTGAACTTAAGAGAGAAAAATGACCAATCTCTCTCTCCCATCTCATCAGTAGGTGTCTCCAGCTATTGAGAGAAGCAAACACTGTGTGTCATTAACTCAGTTACTATTTACAGACAGAACTGCTGCTGTTGTTATCGGAGACAATGCAGCACAGAGAATAAAAATTGAACTTCAAAGGAGAACCTGGATACAACATCAAATTAGCCACGTTGCTTAACTCTTCTGGAGAAGATACCTAAATTCTCTGAGAACCTAGTAATGGAATCGACTACTACAACCAAAATGGAACACTTTCAGTTAGCTATGCCAATAATTACAGTGGAACTTTAGTTGGTTTATGTCCATGATAAAGCAGCTAGTCTATCATGAAGAGTTATTTCTGCTGACAGATCTTAAACTCTGGGTCTCCATAATGAACCCTATACATCACATTCCATGTATGTGAGAATGTGTGCTATTCAATCAGATTCTGCTGTTTGCTCATCTGATATATTCCAAGTTCCTTGAATAAAGAGGGTTAGATTAAAAAAACAAGCTGCTGGTCTGATTTTCCTTTTGATAGACCCAATTCAAATGCTAGTTCATTTTACAATAAAATATTAGAATGCAAGTTAAGTAACACACTTTTGTGAATTTCCAGATTAAAAAAAAAATATTCCACAAGACATTTAGTAAAATTAAATTGTCATGAGAAAGTTGATGGTTTATGTAGAGAGGAATGAAATGGATTATTAAAATTAAGAGCACTTTGAAATATCTAGGATATATTGTGACAATAATCTTGGGTCTTGCAAGGTTTTTTAGAGAATATTAAAGTGGCATGCTCAAAAGAGGCTTAGATAGACATACCTATGAAGAAAAGCGTAATGCAAATGAAGAGAGTAACCCAAGCAGGAAGTTTTGTAGCACTGTGTCACTCAAAACTTAATTTGGCCTCCAATCTTTCCTGAAGCACCACCCAAGACTTCTAATCATCTTCAAACCCGGTGTTTTCTTAACCTGGTGTCTTACATAAGGGGCCTGTGCAATATGAGTATTTATTGGCTGAGTTAAGTTATTCTTTAATAAAATTAATTTGGTGAACTTAAATATTTTAAATTTTAAAAATCATATCTTAATGCATAAAAAAGTTTAAATTACAAATTTATGATCCAAAATATTTCTGAATTAGCCTGTGTTACACTTAAAAGTTTAGCCAAACAACTGATCAAATCATTCTATACAATCTTTTGACAGCTATTTCTGCAGTCTTCTATTATTATGCTAATTACTAGAAAATGAATATTAAAAAGAAAAACTAGCAAAGTCATCATTAATATTAGAACAATTGATTTTTTAAAATTGTATATATATTTTTTAAAGAAGTTGTGCACTTACAAAACAATCATGGATAATGGCAGAATTCCCACACATCACCCCTATGCCAATACCTTACATTGTTATGGAACATTTGTTACAGATTATGAAAGAACATGAACAGACTATTACCACTAACTATTGTCCATAGCATACATTTGTATGTTTTTTTCCATACACCTTCTAATTATTAACACCATGTATTAGTATTGTGCATTTGTTGTAATTCATGAATTAACACTCATATTTGTACTGTTAAGCACAGTTCATCTGCCACCACATGGTTCACTGTTATACAATCCCATGCCTTATACATTCAATCTAAAATGTACACTCAGTACCTCTCACTTCCATCACAGAGTTGTGCAGTTATCACTCCAGTAAACCATTTAATATTTTCCTTAGTCCAAAAGAAAATTATCCCATACACCCTATTATTGACAATTAGCATTGATAAAATACCTTCTTTGACCCAGATCCAAGAATATTACAATATTGGTAACTATAGTACAATTGATTTTTGGAATGGGATTAATATATATTTTTATCATATATTCTACCAAAAAATAAATAATATTATTTGATCTTTAAAAAAATGATAATAAAAATCCTCAGGGTTTTATAGCATAGCATTTTCTCTGATGGGATGGTGTTTCTCCTGATCACTGCTCCAGAAGCTCAAATCCTGCCATACCATACAAACAGACACCCAATCCTACACCTGAAAGGACAATTTTCTTTACTAAAAAAGCTAAATCAAACCAAACTCTGACTAACTTGTTAAAGCTAATTCATTTAGACTAGATGGAAGGTTTTTCCCTAATATTCCAGGGGGTTTCAAGGCTAGACAGAAAAAAAAAAA
>JAQZBX010081671.1:0-13655 GCA_029593785.1 Cabassous unicinctus | reverse complement strand
AAAAAAAAAAAAAAAAGAAAAAGTGCAGGCACAAAGGCAGTGGTATGACATTTAAAGTGATAGAAACAAAAACTTGCCAACTTGCCAACCAAGAATCCTATTGCCCCAGCAGCTACTGACAAAGGTAGTGGCAGGGATCAACCTCCCTAGGATGCTAGAGAAAGAGGGACACAGCCTAAGGCTGACTAAGCTTTTGACCCACAGATTTGATCTGTGTGTCCCAAGAGCCCTTCCAGGCCCCATGGGGCTGTGCTGTTGTTTGCCCTGGAAGCAGGCATTGAATTAAAGAGACCCAACACCCTCAATTACCCTCCCTACTGAATGGGACTGGTTGTTGAGGGTGCAGAGGGGAGTGGAATTATTTCCTACCTGAGAAAAGAGAGGGTGCTGCCAGCAAAGGTTGGAGAACTGTCTCTGAGAAAGTTAGACTTAGAAGGCTCTTAGCCTCCAGGCAGGATCCTTTATCACAATGTTTACAAGGCTCTTAGCCTCCAGGCAGGATCCTCTATCACAATGTTGCAGCAAACACACTCCAACCAGGCTTTGAACTGGGAGGGCTGACAAGGAGTGCCATCTGCTGGCCAACCAAGGAGGTGCACATGAGGAAACTATAAGTAAAAGAGGCTTTCTTAGACATTTACAGCCTCCTTCCCCAAGACTCTTGGAAGCGGGTCTACACCCCATTACTGGGCCCAGGGCCCAGATTTGAGCAACTAACTAAAGACCCAGAATAGGTTGAACCAAGAATCAAAGAACAGCAGTAACACACAGCCTTCCGCCACTAAATCCCTACAAAAGAGAGAGAAATTAAGCATCTGAATAACTCACCATCATAATCAGATGTCTAGACATCAGCATACTAAGAAAATGGAAGAAATGACTCCAGCAAAGGAATATATGAAAACCTGAGATGAGACGCAGGATTTGAGACAACTAATCAACTAGATGCATACAAATTTCCAAATTCAAATTAAATAGTTGAAAGACATTATAAGGCTAAAGAGATGTGGGGAACGGATGTGGCTCAAGTGATTGAGTGCCTGCTTCCCATATGAGAGGTCCCGAGTTCGGTCCCTTGTGCCTCCTAAAATCAACAAACAAAAACCTCAAACAACAAACACATGAAAAATTCAACTCAGGGGAGCTGATGTGGCTCAGTGGTTAGGCATCGGCTTCCCACATACGGGGTTCAACCCCCATCTCTGTTACCTGGAAAAAAAATAAAAGACATCAAGAAGACACTGAGAGAGCACAAAGGAAAATTTGAAAACCTGGACAGAAAAGTAACAGAGCTCATGGGAGTGAAAGACTCAATAGGTGAGACTAAAAACACATTAAAGGCATATAGCAGCAGACTCAAAATTATAGAAGAAAAAATAATTGATGCAGAAGACAGAACAACAGAAATTGAAATAAGAGAAGAACACAGAAAAGAATGGAAAAAATTGAGCAGGGGCTCAGGGTGTTGATTGATAACACAAAGTACAACAGCATGATTGTCATGGGAGTTCCAGAAGGAGAAGAGAAGGGAAAAGGGGCAGAGTATTTGAGGAAATAATGGCTGGAAATTTCCCAACTGTGATGAAAGAAATGAACCTACATTTCCAAGAAGTGCAGCGTACACCAATCAGAATAAATCCCAATAGACCAACTCCAAGACATATACTACTCAGAATGTCAAACGTCAAACATAAAGAGAAAATTCTAACAGCAGCAAGAGAGAAGCAGACCATCACATACCAGGGACGCCCAGTAAAATTTAGTGTGGATTTCTCATAAAATACCATGGAGGTGAGAAGAGAGTGGTATGATACAATTAGGATACTAAAGGAGAAAAATTGCCAGTCAAGAATTATCTGGCAAAATTGTCCTTCAAATATGAAGGTAAGTTTAAAACATTCACAAGCAAACAGAAACTAATAAGAGAGTTTGTAAAAAAGAATCTGCCTGTAGGAAATATTAAATGGAGCCCTACAGCCTGAAAGAAAAAGGAGAGAGAGAGGCTTGGAGGAGAGTATAGAAGGCAAAAATAGCAGAAAGGATAACCAAAAGAGTAAAAAGATAGACAAAAAAATGATATGACATATGAAAATGAAAGAATAAAATGGTGGAAGTAAATAATGCATTTACAATAATATTAAATGTGAATGGCTTAAGGTCCCCAATCAAAGATAGGCTGACAGAGTGGATAAAAAGACTTGAGTCATCCATATGCTGCCTACAAGAGACCCGCCTTAGACCCAGGAATATAAACCAGCTTAAAGTGAAAGGTTGGAAAAAGATAGTCCATGCAAACAGTAACCAAAAAAGAGCAGGGGTAGCTACACTAATAATGGACAAAACAAACTTTAAATGCAAAAAAGTTGGAAGAGATATAATAAAAAGGACAATCCACCAGGAAAAAATAACCAGGGTGCCCCAAAATACGTGTGGCAAACTCTGGCAAAACTGAAGGGAGAAAGAGGCATCTCTACAAGAGAGTTCAACACACCGTTCACATCATTAGATAGAACAACTAGAAGATCAACAAAGAAACAGAGAACTTGAACAATATGATAAACAAGCTAGACCTAACAGACATATACTGAATGTTGCATCCCAAATCAGCAGGTTATACATTTTTTTCAAGTGCCCATGGATCTTTCTCCAGGACAGACCACATGTTAGGGCAGATTGCAGTTCTCAATAAATATGAAAAGATTGAAATTATGCAAAGTACCTTCTCAGATCATGATGGAATGAAACTGGAAATCAATAATAAATGGGAAAGGGGAAAATTCTCAAATGTGTGAGGCTGAACAACATAGTCCTAAACAAGCAGTGGGTCAAAGAAGAAATTGTACATGAAATTAGTAAATATATGGACATGAATGAAAACAAGAACATAACATATTCTCTATTCCCTAAACACGTATATTAAAAAAGAAGAAAGCTAAAATCAAAGATCTAACTAAACAATTGGAGAAACTAGAAAAACAACAGCAAACCATTTACAAAGCAAGCAGAAGGAAAGAAATAATAAAGATTAGAGCAGAAATAAATGAAATTGAGAACAACAACAAAAAAGAACAAAAGAGAAAATCAACAAAACCAAAAGCTAGTTCTTTGAGAGGATCAGTAAAATCGAGAAACCCTTAGCTAGACTAACAAAGAGAAAAAGAGAAAATGCAAATAAATAAAGTCAGAAATGAAAGGGGGGAAGTTACAACTGACACCACACAAAAAAAAGGATCATAAGAGGATATTATAAAAAACTGTATGCCAACAAACTAGACAACCTAGATTAAACGGACAAATACCTAGAAATGCACAACATACACGGGCGCGACCAGAAATACAAGAACTTAACAATCCAGTCACATTTAAAAAGATTGAATCAGTCATCAAAACTCTCCCAACAAAGAAAAGTCCAGGCTCAGATGTCTTCACAGGTGAGTTCTACCAAGCATTTTGAGAAGAATGAACACCAATCCTGTTTGAACTCTTTGGAAAAATTGAAGAGGAGGGAAAATTACCAACACGTGTTATGAACAACATCACCCTAATACCAAAGCCAGATAGACACTACCCAAAAAGAAAATTACAGACCAATCTCTCTAATGAACATGGATGTAAAAATTAACGGGGACGGATGTGGCTCAAATGGTTGGGTGTCTGTCTCCCATATGGAGGGACCTGGGTTGGATCCCTGGGACCTCCCGTTTAAAAAAAAAAAAAAATTATCAGCAGAATACTTGCAAATAAATCCCAAACAGCATATCAAAAAAATTATACACGACGACCAAGTGGGATTCATTTCTGGTATGCAAGGGTGGTTCAACATAGGAAAATCCATAACGTAATATAATACATTAACAAATTGAAGGGGGAAAAATCACTTGATCATCTCAATCAATGCAGAAAAGCACTCAACAAAATCCAGCATCCTTTCTTGATAAAAACTCTTCAAAAAATAGGAATAGAAGGAAAATTCCTCAGTATGATAAAGAGCATATATGAAAAACCCACAGCCAACATCATACTTAATGGGGAAAGGTTGAAAGCTTTCCCTCTAAGACAGGGGTTCTCAAACTTTTTTGTTCCACAGATCCCTTTGCCAGTCAGGTGAAAACCATGGACCCGTTACTAAGTCCACACTCTAAACTGTGTATTATTTAATAAATATATCACACCTGCACCAACACATACCCACAAAAATAATGTTGTTGTTTTTTTTTTGAATTTCAATTCAAGCTCACAGACCCCTTGTTAAGAATGCCTGCTCTAACTACAGGTACAAGACAAGGATGCCCACTGTCACCACTGTTATTCCACACTGTGCTTGAAATTCTAGCTAGAGCAATTAGACAAGAAAAAAATAAAAGGCATCCAAGTAAGAAGAGGAAATAAAACTCTATTTGCAGATGCCATGATCCTTTATTTAGAAAATTCTCAAATGTCTACAACAGAGTTTCTTAAGCTAATAAACGAGTTCAGCAAAGTGGTAGGATTCAAGATCAACATACAAAAATCAGTAATGTTTCTGTATGCTAGTATTGAACAATCTGAGGAAGAAATCAGGGGAAAATTCCATTTACAATAGCAACAAAAAGACTCAAATACCTAGGAATCAATTTAACCAATCAGTACAGGACCTATATGCAGAAAACTACAAAACAGTGCTGAAAGAAATCAGCGAAGACCTAAACAAATGGAAAGATATTCCATGTTCATGGGTTGGAAGACTAAATATCGTGAAGATGTCAATGCTACCCAAACTGATTTATAGATTCAATACCATACCAATGATATTTCCAACAGCCTGCTTTACAGAAATAGAAAAACCAAGTACCGAATTTATTTGGAAAGGAAAGTGCACCCAAATAGCCAAAAGCATTCTAACAAAGGAGTGATATGGGAGGAGTTTTGCCTGACTTTGAAACATATTACAAAGCTCCTGTGTCAAAGCAGCATGGTATTGGCATAAGGATGGACACGTTGATCAGTGGAATAGAATTGAGAGTCCAGAAATAAATCCTCACCTCTACGACTGTTTTTTTTATCAACCTACTTAGTCCTTGTTAATGGGACAAAGCAGTCTCTTTAACAGGTGATGCTGAGAGAACTGGATATCTATAACTAGAAGAATGAAAGAGGACCCCTATCTCACTCTCTATAGAACAGTCAACTCAAGTTGGACAAAGACCTTAATATAAAAGCCAGGACCATAAAACTATAAGAGTATAATGTAGGGAACCATCTTAAAGATCTTGTGGTAGGTGGTGGTTTCTTGGACCTTACATACAAAGTATGAGCAACAAAAGAAAAAAATAGATAAATGGGACCTCCTCAAAATCAAACACTTTTGCACCTCACAGGACTTTGTGAAAAGGGTGAAAAGGCTGCCTGAACCCTGGCAGACGTTGGCAGCTATCTTGCTTGCTCCAACACATTGCAATAGACTTTGGTGAGGGAAACAACTTATGCTTTATGGCCTGGTAACTGTGGGCTTCTACCCCAAATAAATACCCTTTATAGGAGACAACAGATTTCTGGTATTTTGCAAGAGCACGCCTTTGGCTTACGAATATACCTAGTAAAACCCAAAGTGAAAAATGGATTTGGTTAATATTGCATATATAGGACTGTTTTTCTTTGAAACTGAACAAATGTATGTTAATGTTACAAGAATTTTTTATCAAACAAAAAATATCCATTATGCTAAGTGAAAGAAACTAGACACAAAATACTATATATTGTATGTTTCTATTTCTATAAAATATAAATGTAAATTAATTTATAAAGAGAAAATTACATTCGTAGTTATGTATTGCTGAGGAAAGGGGTTGAGAGGTGACTGCTAAGGGGTGTGGAGTTTTTCTTTTTAGAGTAATGAAATTGTTATAAAATTTTTTGTGGTGATGAATGCACAGCATTGTGATTATACTAAAAACCACTGATTACACACTTTGGATAAATTGTATGGTATGTGAATATATCTCAGTCAACTGCTTTAAAAATAAATAAATGTGCAAGAGTAGCCAGAAATAGCAGCTGTGTTCAGCAGGGGAAGCAGAGAGAGATTGAGAAATGACAGATTTTTGTCTGTTATTATAATTGAAATAATGAAAATGCTCTTAACTATGATTGAAGTGATGAATACACAACTATGTGATTGTACCAAATACCATTGATTGTACACTTTGTATGGCTTGTATGCTTTATTAACATTTATCAATAAAAGTGATTTGTTAAAAAAAAATGTGTTAAAGAATACACCATTGTGTTCCTTTCTCTGCCATTCTCTTCTTTGTTATCATCAGACAAGTAATTATGTAAGAATGTATCTGTTTTATCAGTAAAGGTAGGCTCTAGTGTGCCTTTGACCAGTAGTTTCTTTTAAGAACTTTTCTTTTCTGGAAGCATGACTTATAGTACAATATGATTTCATTTTCTTTTCTAATTTTTGTGAGTCTCAGAAAGGGAACTATGTGATTTTCTTCATAAGCCATAAAAAGTTCTGTAGGACATGACTTTCTTCTTTTTTTTTATTATTTTAAAAACTTTTTAAATTATGGAAAATGTTAAACATACACACAAAAAATAATGAACCTTCATGTAGCCATCACCCAGCTTTAAAAGTATTTAACATTTTGCTAATTTTGTTATATCTTTTCCTTCCATCACCTCCTCTTTGTTGTTGTTTCTGGAGTATTTTAAAAGCAAATCCTAGACATCATATCATTTTATCCATAAATATTTCAGTGTGTATATATAAATGATCAGGTCTTCTTTTTTAAATAACATAACCACTTAATATTATTCTACTGAATAAAATAGAGAATAATTCCTTAATATCTTTTAAAACCTAGTCCATATTCAGTTTTTCTGGTGGTCTCAAAGACGTGTTTGTACAGTTGCATATTTTGGTTATTTCTCTGTCTGGAGTATGGCAAGGAGCTGTGTAAAACGATAGCTTCCCACCGAACTGAAATGGATATGTCAGACCAAAGAAAGACTTGGACAATTCCAACTTGGCAAGTACTGAGCATTTATTTAGGGGGTTTACATGGGGTCCTCGTCTTTGGCTGCGAGAGGAGAGATAGCATTCTCCAAACTCGATTGTCCACTCCTACTGAGAAGTTGGTGGATCTTTTTTTATTGTGGTTGCAATGTACCTAAGCATAACTCTAAAAGAATGGGGCACTTTGCTCAAGATTAAACTACATATGTTTAAAGATGTTTATCAAGGCATACCTGGGTGCGAGTGACTTCTACGTTTGATTACGATCAAAGAAGCAGATGTTTGCATTGTTTATGCAAGGAGAAAAAGGTCAAATGGTTGCTTACTGACTTTATGATCTACTGAGTCTCAGGCATTTGTGTCCTGAGGTATGTCTTGTGACCAGCTGAATCTAGCTTGCAATTAAATTTAAAGAAAGGGCAGTGAAAGTTGAGGGATGCTAAGTTATCTATGCTACACTCTCTTAAGTCTCTTTTATCTCCCTTCCCCGCCCCTCCTTTTTTTTTTCAATGTCACTGAGTAGTTGGAAAACTTGATCAGATGTTCTATGGAATGTGCTCACATTCTTGAGTTGGCTATTTGCTTTTTTGGGTGTTAACTTAGTTCCTCTAACTCATGTTGTTTCCTGCAAACTGGTAGTTAGATCTTGAGGATCAATTAGATTTTAAGTTAAGTTTTTAAATTAACTCCGTAGATGGTGCAGTGAATTTCTGTTAATTGTATGACAAGATACATAATGTCTTATCACTTTTAGTGATGCTGATTGGTTTGGGTGATGGTCAGAGCCTGATTCCCTCCATATAAAGTTATCCATGAGTTTCACTTAATGGTTTTGGCAACCTTTGAGAATCATTGCCTCAAACCACTAGTTCATTAGGGGTTGCAAAATGGTGGTTTTTCTCATTCCATTATTTCTACTGCATTGTATATTAGCTGGAATTCTATAAACAAGGACTTTCTGTCATCAACTATTTGGTTATCCTAACTATAATTTATGCAGGAAAGGCAGGATAAATCCTTGATTCTTTTTCATTAACAATTTTCAGAATAATGAGTTGCTGTCCTAACTGCTTTCAGTAGTGACCAACGGTTTTTATCTGAAGTATCATTATGAATTCAAGGAATTTTTATATATTTCTGTGCTTCAATCCATTATATTAATTATTTTATGCTTAGATTATCCCATCTTAGGCCAATGGGAGCCTCTTCAGATTTGCTCATTTGTCCTTTTGAAATGGCCCATTATTCTGTGATAGCAAGAAATTTCCTTGCTTTCTGGCACAAATTTTTCCATGCTTATCTTGTATTTTTCCTGTCCAAGAGAAGGAATTGGATATTTCTCTAATGAATCTTGATTTCTTTTTAATGGGGAATGGCATTATAGGAACCCAGAGTCTAAGTTCTATGGATGCTTATTGCTATTTAGTTTGTCATAGATTCTAATTCTTTTCAGTGGACAGAGATAGGAAATATGTGAAGTTTATATTGTTAATTCCAATTCAAATTTAAGATTACAAGGTTTTTAATTACATCTCTTTTCTCATGTTGAGAATCTTGGTTCCTAATAACATTAACATAATTACTTCTTTTATTATCCTACAATATACTTAAAGTAATTTCAAAATAACAGTACCTATATTATTAATAACTCTTGACTACTGAATGGGGTTTATTTCTTTGTAATTTTTGTCCTTAGAGTATATCACACTAGATATGATCAGTCAAAATATTGCTGTGGGGAAGTGGATGTGGCTCAAGCAGTTGGGCTCCTGTCTACCATATAGGAGGTCCAGGGTTTGATTCCTGGGGCCTCCTGGGGAAGACAAGCTGGCCTGTGCAGAGCGCTGGCCCACATGAAGTGCTGGCCCGCGCAGGAGTGTTGGCCCACACAGAGTGCTGGCCCACGCAGAAAGCTGATACAGCAAGATGATGCAACAAAAAGAGACACAGAAGAGAGACAATAGGAGACACAGCAGACTAGAGAGCTGAAGTGGAGCAAGAGATTGAGCGCCTCTCTCCCACTCCGGAAGGTCCCAGGATCGGTTCCCAGTGCCGCCTAAAGAGAAGACATGTAGACACAGAAGAACACAGAGAGCAGACAGCGAGTGCAGAAACAATGGGTGTGGGGGGGATAAATAAATAAATAAATAAACAAATCTTTAAAAAAAAAAATTGCTCTGAAGACACCTGAGTAATTTGTTTCTCTGTGTGGTTATGCCACTGGGGTGTTAAGCAGTTGGTTCATTCGTTTCAGTTTTCCCCCCAGTTTTTAGGAATTGTTCTTTTTTATTTATTTTATTTATTTTTTAACCTTTTGATGTATTCTTTTTAATTACGTAAAACTTTTATAGGCTTTCAGGTCAAAACTGTACTAATAAGTTGCATTCACAGAGTCTCACTTTTATTTCTATACTCATCAACCTGTTCCCTCCCTTTTTCTGTATGCAACCATTTTATCAATTTTTCTATTTCCATTGTTTCCTTTTGAAAATACAAACAAATATGTATATATTCTTATTTCCTCTCAACACATACACAAAGGGTAGCATAGTACAAACACTGTTCTATACCTTGGTATTTTAATTTATTGATATGTCCTATATAACACTTCATATCATATGTAGAAATCCTCATTTCTTTTTACAGCTGCATGTTACTCTAGTTTATTTAACCAGACCCCTTTTGATGGACATCTGTTTTGTTTGTAGTCTTTTGCTGTTATAAAAATAATGTTGTCAATAATCCTGTACATATTTTATATTTTTACTAGTGAATCTTAGAGGTATTTTTCTAGGTTAAAGAGTAAATTCAGGGAAGCGGATGTGGCTCAGTGGCTAGAGCCCCCGTTTACCATATGAGAGGCCCCGGGTTGGCTTGTGAGGGCACGCTGGCCTGAGCGGTGCGGTGGGCTGATGCAGCAACCTCATGGCAGGAAGCGGGTGTGGCGCAATGGATAGAGCACCCGTTTACCATATGAGAGGCCCCGGGTTGGCTTCCCGGCGTCTTGTTGTGAGGGAAGGCCGGCTCGCGCAGCGCCGTGGGCTGATGCGGCAAGACCTCACAGCAAGGGGGAGATAAGCAGACACAGAGAAGACATGCAGCGAATGGACACAGCAGCACAAGCAGCAAGGGGGGGATAAATAAAATAAAATAAATAAATCTTAAAAAAAAGAGTAAATTCATAGGTAATTTTGCTAGATATTGTCCCAGTTACTCCTCATAGGGGTTGTATCATTCCTACCAGCAATATGTGAGTACCTATTTCCCCACAGTCTCACCAGCCATTTTTCTTTAATTTAGATTGGCTCAAATGCATACCTTTTTTTGTGCTTATCTTTCTTTCTTGTACTTCAGCTTCCCTTTTAGAATTACTTTCCTTCTTCTCGAAACACATTCTTAAGTTCTTAGATGAACTTGATTTGGCTTGGGAATCTTTGTGGTTTCTGAATCTGAAGTTTCATGTTTTAATTCTGGAAAATTCTTTACCATTATCTCTTTAAATAATAGTGCCTCTTTCATATTCTTTCTGTTCTCTTGGAACCTCCTAGTAGGCATAATTAGACTTTCTTCCTTGTTTTTTTTTTTTTTGAGGCTGAAATTTTCTGACCTATATACAGTATACCCAAATGATAGCCAAGATCTTTTTTTTTTTTTGAGATAATTTTTCATTTTTAAAGAAGCTTTAGATTACATAGATGTTACGTCAGAAATAGGGGGATTCCCATGTACTCATCCCCTCCCCCTGCCACACTCCCCCCACCCCCATCCCCCCATTAACAGCTTTCATTGGTTTGGTACATTTGTTACAATTGATGAACACATTTTGAAGCATTGCTACTAACCATGGATTATAGTTTACATTATAGTTTACACTTTGCGCTGCACAGTTTTATAGGTTTTGACAAAAAGTTTAATGGCTTATATCTGTCATTGCAGTGTTGTGCAGGAAAATTCCAGTGTCACCATAATTCCCCATCTTACACCTATTCTTCTCTTTCCCTCCCCTCAGAACTTCTGGTGGTCAGTGCCTTTATATCAATGATACAAGTTCTTCTATTGCTAGAATAATCATAAGTCTCCTTAAGTCCATATTTGCATTCCTCCCTTATGTTGGTTCATTCCTCAATCTTGAGGATTTCGCATGGTGATGCCCACTCTGTTACAGATTGAGAGAGGCCTTAGATCCCATGGGGCATATGGGTGGAACTGTCTTGTTTGCAGTTGTAGATACGCTCTGTTTTTTGGGATGGGCATTGTCCATCATCATCATTTTTTTTTTTTAAATATTTTATTTATTTATCCCCCCACCCCCCTTGTCTTGTTTGCGCTGCTGCCTGCTTGTCTTCTCTTAGGAGGTACCAGGAACCGAACCTGGGATCCCCCACATGGGAGAGAGGTGCTCAATCGCTTGAGCCACCTCAGCTCCCTGGTTTGTTTTGTTTCCCATTGTCTTTCCTCTTTTAAAGATATATTTATTTACTTGATCCATTTTAACCCCCCTTCCCCATTTTTGCTACTTTGTGTCCATTCGCTGGGCAATTCTCTGTGTTTGTTTCATCTCTTCTCATCCTCCTTCTCCAGTCTTCCCCAGGATTCCATCCTGGAGACCTCCGATGTAGGAGAGAGGTGTTCTATTATGTGCACCACCTGGGCTCCTGGAGCATCTTGTCTTGTCTCTCTCCTTTTTTTTTTTTATGTCATCATCTTGCTGCATGGCTCCCGGAGCCTGGCGGCTCACCGGCACACACAGCCTGGCAGCCCATGCACCTTCTATATATATTTTTATTTTACCAGGAGGTCCCGGGGATCGAACCCAGGTCCCTCCATATGGCAGACGGACGCCCAACCATTTGAGCCACATCCGCCCCCCTGTCTTTCCTCTTCGTGTCTCTTTGTTGAGTCATCTTGTTGTGTCAGCTCACCATGCCTGCCTGTCGTGCCAGCTCACCTTCTCCAGGAGGTCCTGGGACCTCCCACGTAGTAGGCGGGAGCCAAATCGCTTGAGCCACATCTACTTCCCTCTTCTTTGTCTTTTAACTAACACTTCATATTTATCCTTCTTCTTTGCTGCATTCTGGGTAGTCAGTTTTCTCTTCTAGGTCCATTTTTCTTTTATTAGATGTGTCTTACCTCCTGTTTAAATTGTCCGATAAGTTTGTCCCACCCACCCCCCTATTGCTTTTTCTAGGGACCAAGATGCCCAGTGAGGCTTTATTTTCTGTTTTTAAAAGTTAGTTTTAGCTTTTTTAAAATATAAACTTTTAAAATTTGAAATACTTTCAAACTTATAGGACTGTTGCAAAAATAATTCAAAACTCATAGAGAACTCCAACATACCACTCACCGCCCCTGACCCCAGATACCCATAAACATCAATTTAAACATGTTTTCCACATTTGTCATATCATTTAATCTGTACATCTGTACATCTAATCTATCTGGCTGTCTATCTTTTTTGAACATTTGAGAGTAGGTTGTATACATAATGCTCTTTGAACACATATACTTCTATGTATATTTACTAAGACCAAAGATATTCACTTATGTAACCACTTAAGTACAGTTATCAAGTTCAAGAAATTTAACATTGATATAAAGCTCACACTCTATAGTCCAAGTTTTACTTACGTCCCAATAATGTCCTTTTGAGCCATCTTTCCTACATTATTAAATTCTGTCCATGGTCATGTACTGCATTTAATTGTCAATTATCTTTTTAGTTACTCTTTCTTCTTTTCGTTTTTTTTTTAATTGTGGAAACAAATGTACAGCATAAACTTTCCCATCTCAGCCACCCCCAAGCATGCCATTTCTTGAACTTAATCACATTCACAATGTTGTGCTCCCCTTACCACCAACCATTACCAGAATTTTATCATCACCCCAGACAGAAATCCTACACCTATACACCTGGTAACCTGTACTCTGCTTTCTGTCTTTATGAATTTGCATAAACTTGAATGCTTTCTTTGTGGTTACCATCAGGACTTAAATTTAACATCCTAAATCTATAACAATTTCATTTGCTTTGATACCAATTTAACTTCAGTAGTATAAACAAACTATGTTCCTGTACCCCTCCTACCCCCACCTTATGTAGTTCTTGTTACAAATTATATATTTATACATTATGTCCATTCATTTATTGTTTAGAATGTATTTGTCTCTTAGATCCAGAAGAAAGTAAAAAGTGGAATTACAAACTAAATTTCAGTAGCACTTGCATTTATATTTACCCATGTTATTACTTTTATTGGAGAACTTTATTTCTTCATGCAGCTTTGATATATTGTCTAGTGTCCTTTTCTTTCAACCTGAAAAACTCCCTTTAGCATGTCTTGTATGTTATAAATGGGTGAACTTTATGGTATGTAATGCTGTTAAGTTTAAAAAAAAAAAAGCCATTGACAGTTTTGTCTTTCTTCCTTGTGCATTTATCTCTTGCCAAGATTGTTGGTTAGGAGTAACATAGATACATCTCATTTGATGATTGCTGCTGTGTTAGCAAATAGTATATTTCAATTTAATTGAAGCTTCATTTTGGTATGATGACGGTAATTTAAAAGTCTTGGAGTAGATGTGGCTCAAGCAGTTGAGTGCCAGCCTCCCACATGGGAGGTCCTGGGTTGGGTTCCCAGTGCCTCCTAAAAAA
>JAQZBX010081670.1:0-13640 GCA_029593785.1 Cabassous unicinctus | reverse complement strand
GAAGTAAGTCTTTAATTCACAAGAAATCCCTGGATTGAGCTAATTATATTTTACAAGTCTTTAGATTCAGTTTTTCTGCCAACAATGAAAAAGTAGGTTCAGAGTGAGAACAAATAGACAATAACAACAGCAACAAACTTCATTTGCATCGTACAGAATTCTATTTTTGCACATGAGACTATGAAACCTGTTTAAAAATAGAGAAATCTATTTATATATCTAATTCTTCTCTCACATGCAATTTTATGATAGAAAAGTATCTTTGGAACACAAGTTTATAGTAAATATTCTTATAAGAAAATATGAATAAAAGAAATTTGGGAATCAATTATGTTATGAAATAACTAAATGCACTCCATGAAATGTATGAAGAGAATCTGATTAAAAGAATCATTTATAATTAACTCTGCATTTTTATGTATCCTATGAGAATTATAAAGGTAAAGGTCGCTAAATTTAAAATGACTTCTGCTAAAATATAAAACATGAAAACTAGTAACATTTTGAGGTAAGACTCTCACTGCAATTATTAATAGTTTTGAATTGTCAATTTTTGAATTAAAACAATTAATGTGGATAATAAACACTGTTTGCCTTACACAAAAGGTAATTTTTAAAAGTGAATATTTTCAAGAATAACAGGAGTTTCTTCTTAATTTTTTTTTTAAACTAGAGAGGGCTGTTTGTATCATGAAAGCAGAAGGAAACAGTAGCTGAGTTTTCCTGGGTTCTTGCCAATCACTAAACTGGCACTTAGCTTTAAGTTATTCAAAGCAGCACTAAACTTTTCTAGTTGAAAAGTTGTATAGTAGGGATAGAAGTAAAGCTGAAATAAACAAGACCATAAAAATGTACTGAAAAGCTTAAAATAGCAAAACCAGAGTCCCTATATGTAAAAATACTGGAGTAGAAAAGATTTATGATCATCAAGCCTCCTTCGATGAAAATTTCTTCGCTGTCAAGACATCAAAAAAATGGCTCGTGGCCTATAACTATCCTTCTCAATTCTAAAGACCAAAGATAAAGAGGCAAAGCAGAAATGTAGCAATAACAGAGGAAAAGACTACTCTGATTACGTAAGTTTATAAAAGATCCCTCCGAGTCAGAAATTTCTCAATGCCCTATGAGAGTTTGTGCCCATTCTCCCATGACCTCAAGCCTTTCAGGGGCTGATAAGGACAGAGTCGAGACTGTCTAAAAAGATAACAATGAAATGTACCAGACAAAATTAAAAGGGAGGACATGTATATCAGCAATGTTAATTGTAATATTCTTATATAGTAAGTTATCACTTAGTTCAAGGTGTTATGCTTGGCTGGAGAGAGGGAATTGGGAGGGGTGAAAATAGGAAAGGCAGGATAGAACTTGCTTGTCCTCGGGGTCCAAGAACCAAGATCATAGGCATCACCTAGGGCTTGTTAGAACTGCAAACTCTTGGGCCTCACTTCAACCTACTAAATCAGTATATGCATTTTAATAAGATCCCTAGGTAATTTGTATGCACATTAATGTTTGAAAGGCAACTGGGTTGAAAGATGCCTACCGCCAACCCTACCTTTCACCTCCTTTGCTTTAAAGGATTTACAGCCTATTTCAACCTAGTGGAAATGAAACCCTCCTGGACCAAAAATTGACCATGAAAGACAATTTATAATTGGAAATCCAGTGACTTTTTGAGTGACTCTGGTGTTATCCGACCTTTGGTAATTCTGAAAGTGTTAAGGAAGAAAGCATATAGTCTAGAACACCTTGGATGTCCAATAGTGAGGACAATGCCCTCAGGAATACACTTATGTATTTAACTTTTTTTCCTCCCCGGTCTGCTCTGGGAAAATAATCTGATGCTACTCCTTTCTTGCTCAAGAATGTCAGTTTAATGTCACTTCCAGGGGGATTTATAAAGAAGCTACTATATTTAAATTCTGTATTATCAATATATTTAACTATATAAGATTGTTGCATTTGAGTAAAGGAAATAGAAATAAATAATTATTTCTTGAATATACAACCTGCCCTCTACAAATTAGAGAAACAAGGGGAACTGAGTGCTTCATATATGATTGTTTTCATTACTACTTTGGGGAGCAGTGATAGCTTGGGCCCTGAAAATCTGAAAAAGTAAAGTGCATGCTCTTCTCTCAGTAAGCACACCCTCTGACAGACACTGTACCATCATGGTATTTCTTTTCAGAGTGCAGATTTGGTGTTCTCTCTTCTATGACTATAATCTAGTTTCTAAAATTTATCACAAAGGGATAATTTAACAATATTGGAGAGGTCTTACTTCTTGGGATTTATACATTTAATAACCTGTTATTCTCTCTATAAATTCTTTCTCCATTAATAAATTCAAGAATCCCAGCTTCTGGGCTATCGTCACTCAGGTGTAAAGACTTAAGAGAGACAATGTGCCACATTGAAAACAGTACTGGGCAGCAAACATTGAGTTTACATCCCAGCTGAACCAAATGTAAGAGGTATTGACTTTCTCTCTGCCTCAGTATTCTCATAAGTAAAATGGGAATATCAGTGCCTACTTCACAGATATGCAGTTAGAACTAAGAGGGTGATAGATATGAAATGCCAAATACAGTACCAGGCAGAAAGGAAATATTTGAATAAATGCTGCTTTCCCCTCCCTCCTTGCTCTATAAGTACATGGGGAAAAAAACCCCACAACAAAATAACTTGACATCAGAGCCTATGGATGCTGGGAATCTGATAAAGTTTGCTTTTAATGCCACTAGTGTTTCTCTAAAACCTCTTCATGTTCTTTACAGCTTCTAGTTCTGGGAGAAAACTGAATAAACCCATTCATAACAAGTACTTCTAATTGAATAATTGATTCAATACTCCCTTCTCACAATTCTATCGACATAGCACTACTGAATTCTAGTATTTTTAATTCCTTAGATATTTTTAATTCAATGTTATCTGTATTCATTTCCTGAAGCAGCTTTAACAAAGTATAACAAACTGGGTGGCTTAAAACAACATAAATGCATTCTTTCACAGATCTGGAGGTGTGACAATTTGAAGTTCTTTTATGAATCCCAAAAAGAAAAAGATTATGTTTTTGAACTAACGCATTCTTGTGGGTGTGGGTCTTCTGATTGGACTATGCCAGTGAGGCTTGAGCCAGCTTGGGTCTTCCCCCTCTCGGTGGGTCTTATGTAAATGGAGACACAGAGGAACAGGAAGCTGCCATATTATATTGATCCTGCCATGTAAAAGAGAGTACTGCAGGAAAACAGAGAAGCCCCAAGAGGCGGAGAAAGGTTCCAGAGTTTGGAACCAGCAGAGCACAGAAGAATGGAAAGAGGCCCTCAAGGGACTGGGCTCACGAAGAAGCTCAAGAAGAGACGAGTCATATGCCTGATAGCTCACGGTTGAACTTGGGAAGTGGAGCAGCCGAGCGAGGAGGGCTGAAAGAGACAAGCCTAATGCCTGGTTGCCCACAGCTGAGTCCAGGAGATGGCAGATTCTAGAGGGGAAGGCAGAGATTTTGGCAGAGATCAGCTGCCATCTTTGCCACACAGTAGGACACCAGGATCACCAGTAGCTAACTCTCGAATCTATGCTGATGCCTTGATTTAGACATTTTACAGCCTTGGAATTGTAAGCTTTTACACTAAATAAAATTCCCATTATAAAAGCCAACACATTTCTGGTACTTTGCATTGGCAGCTCTTTGGCAAACTAAGGTAGGAGTCTACAAGTCCGAAATCAAGGTGCTGACAGGACCATGCTCATTTCTCAAGTCTCTTTGGGAAATCCATCTTTGCCTCTTCCAGCTTCTGGTGGTCCCAGGGGTTCTTGGCTTGTGGCAGCTTAACTTCAATGTCCTGCCTCTATCTTCACATGGCTTTCTTTGTATCTCTGAGTCCTCTCATCCTCTTATGAGATGTCTTGGTTTCCCAGATGCTATGACAAACACTACACAATGGTTTGGCTTAAATAATGGGAATATATTGGCTCATGGTTTTGAGGTTAGGAGAAGCTCAAAGTTGAGGCAGCGGCAAGGCAGTGCTTTCTTCCAGAAGACAGTATTCTGGTCCTGGCTGCCAGTCATCCTTGGCTTTTATCCCTACCTCACATCACATGGCAATATCCTCTCCTTCTCTCCTTCGGGTTCAGTTGGCTTATGGATCCTGCCATGGCTTTTTCTGACTAAGTCTAAATTTCTGGTACTTATAAAAGACTCCAGTAATCGAATAAAGCCCCGTCCTCATTCAGTTTGTCCATACCCTATGTGGCAATCTGATACTATTTATGAATTCCAAAAATAGGTATTGAATTATGTTTGTAAACTGGTCTGTTCCTCTGGGTGTATTAGATTGAATTAGATTCAGAGGTTTCACTTTTACTTGATTAAATTAAGATTGGGGTTTTGATTCAGCCATGTCAGTAGGACGTTGAGTCCCTACCCACCAATGGGACAACATGGCAGAGGAAAGAGTTGGAGTTTTGATGCTGGAGCCCCAGGAAGTAAATACACAGGAAAAGAACACAGAGGAATAGAGACAGCTCCATAGACATGGCAGAGGCCCTGGGAAGAGAGAGAGGCTGACAGTCTATAGCTGACCTTGTGGAGAGACCAGAGCAGGAGAGCCTGGAAAGAAATGAGCCCTGGGGAGAGAGACAAGCCTTATACCAGCATACAGCTGAGACCAGAAGAAGCTGGGACCACGGAACCTGAAAAGGAAGGCTGAGCCCTTGCAGAGACTGGCAGCCATCTTGCACTAACATGTGGCAACAGACTTTGGTGAGGGAAATAATTTACTCTTTATGGCCTTGTGACTGTAAACTTCTACCCCAAATAAATATCCTTTATAAAAAGCAACCAATTTCTGGTATTTTGCATCAGCACCCCTTTAGCTGACTAATACACCCTTAATAAAATATGTTCAAGAAATTTCATTTACAATGAGCTCACATCCACAGGAATGTAGTCTAAAACCAAAACGTGTTTTCTGGGATACTTTATTTAACCTACTACATAAGGGCACCAGTCATTGGATTTAGGGCCCATCCAAACCAGTATAACCACATCTAAGCTAATTACATCCGCAAAAATCCTACTTCCCATAAGGTAACACACAGTCTTAGCTTTTAGGTGGACATGACTTTTGGAAGGATACTATTCAACCCAATACACTTATCAATATGCTTTTATTTTTGCAGTATCTGGATGTTTCCAGTACTTTTTCATTTTATTTGAAATACTAAAATATTAATAATGTAAACATACAGAGTCAACATTCCTTATAAGAGGCCAATCAAAATCTCCTTTTGATAATAGTTATATGTGAATCCCACCTTTCCAAGCAAGGCAGAAGGCAGAAATTCCCACCAGCCATTGTGTCAGCACATGACAGGGTCCACCAATCATATGCAACCACATGAGACTCAAATTCAGAAGTACGCATAAAAGGGTGGCAGGTGTGCCTAGGAGAATCACCTTCAAATGTATGTGGCGCAGACTGTGCTTGGTTCCTTCTTGGTGGTGGTTATAGATTTCCAGGAGTGTTAGAGCTGCTGAGCTCTAGGGAAGGCCCTATTGTGGTTAGTTGGGTATTATTCCTAGCTGTGTAGACAGCTTTCTGGTCTGCTGAGAAATTATCCCTTTTCTGCTTAAACTAGCAAGAGTGGGATTCTGTAGTCTGTAACTAAAATTTCTAACCCATTCATGATTTATTTTCATTACTTTTGCTTTTAATATATAATGATTTAAGGCTGCCATCGTATCCTGGAAATTTTCTCTAATTATTTCTTGATAAGTGCTTTTCTGCTGTATGTTCTTCCTCAGAATTTCTAGTCATATTTACATGTATATATACACAAATAAAACTATGTATGTACACAAAATGTACATATAAACAACTATAGATTTACACATATATATGTAATTGTGTGTGTGTGTGTATAGTCTTCTCAATCTATCTTCAAATCTCTTATCCTTTCAGTTTTCATTTTCATGTCTTTAGTTTTTCCATTAAGGTCTGGGAAATTATCTATAGCTTCTATCTGAATCTACAGATTTTTAGTTGTTCTATCAGCCTATCAATTGTACACTGCCTTCATTGGAGTTTAAAAATTCAGAGATCCTAATAATCTCTTAGTAATCTTTTCTGATGTTTTAGTGTTCCTTTTTCCAACTACTTATTTTCACAGATGTATTCTGTATCAGTTATGATAGATTATATGATATTGCAGGAATAAATATATCCTAAACTTTAATAAATTAACATAAAGTATATTTCTCACTCATGTAACATATTCAATGCAAGTGAGAAGGGAGGTTTGTCTCCCTTTGGTCACCTGAGGGTCCAGGAGACAGAAGGTCTACCTTAAACCATGTTTCCACCATCTCCAAGTCAGGAAAAGAGAAAAGCACTGACTCTAACAGCATTGGCCCCAAAGTGGCATACATTGCTTTCCCACACATTTAATGATCTATAGAAGACCCATGGCCATGCTCAACTTCAAAGATGTTGGGAAAGTGCAGTCCTACTGCTTTTCTCAAGGGTGGAGGGCCAAACATATTTGGTGACCAGCATTAATGCTACTTCCACACCACACAGTGTTCTTTTGAATCATGTTGATAGCAGATATCATGTTGATAGTAGATCTCATTAGAGATATTCTAAGTGTTTCTTGTGTTTTTAATGTAAATTTGCTTCCCTAGGGGCCTTTCATATTAATACCTCTGATTTGTCATTTCATCTGAACTGCCATATTGAATTAAATATTTGAAACTTTTCTATTTGTTTATTCTATGGAGAAAGATATGTATGGATTATGGAGAGTTGACATGAGCCTGTTAGAAATTTCACAAATGTCAAACCCAGATTAAGAGAAAATTTCCATGATCCATTTTAGTTTCAACTAGTTTTCTAAATGTTGTCTGCAGAGAGAAAGGAGGGTTTAGTGGTAAAGGTAGATGAAGGCAAGAACCTGAACAGTAGGCAACTTTGATATGTTTTCCTTTGAAGTGTCATTTTCTCATTTGTTATACTTGGCAGCCCTAAATTAGCTGAGGCAATGCCCAAGATGTCTAACTAACATATATGTCCATCCTAGGGATTAGCTACCACCAGACTCCTTCCTATACCTAACACACTGTCTCTATGAAGTATAAACCAGAGTAATCTCAATGACTTGGGGCAAGTTCTATGTAAGCTCCAGCATCTGGTAAAACTCTTGAAGGTCACAGAAAGATATAGATTTGTCCCAGGCCCTTTCTTCTTCCCAATTTGTCTCATCTAGATGATATCATATTTATTTATCCATTGGAATGAGAAGATTTTTCCCCCCTATTAATAGATACTTCCGGTCATTTCATTGGGAACTAACAATGGGGGGAAGTTAAATCTGCATGCTCAGACCATATCTTGAAGAACTATAAGCTTTCCCTAAATTGCTGATTTTAGATATTGAGACAACCTTTAGTCTAGCTACCCAAGTCACACTCCAGGAAGACATCTGCCCTATCCCTTAAACTCAATTGGTTACCAAATCTTGACAATTATGTTTCTTATATCTCTCTCAAAAGAACAGAGCTCTGGAGGGAAGAAACAATATCAAACTATTTGGCACTATCTGCCACTCCCAGGGCAAACTGTATATATAACACTAAATAAGCAAAATCTTGAGAGCTAACCATTATAATAAGACTACACTCAAGGGAAAACCAATAATCGTATTTGTTTCTTTTGACAATAAAAAAAAAAAGTCTTGAATATTCTTGATTAATAAAGAAAGAGGTTAGTGCTCAGCTAACACAACAAGCACTCAAGAAATACCTGAATTTGACAGAGTCAAAAAGGAGGGAAAATAAGCAAAAACAATCATGGAGACTGTCACCAAGTTGATTAGATTTGGCCAGGCTGCTGTGACCATACTTGATGTAATCAATATATGAAAGGACTGGCCAATGGAACATTAATGAGATATTCAGACTGCAGAAAGCTAGAGAAGGTTCTGAAAAATAAATTTTAATATTTCCATACTGCCACCTTTTAATAAAAACTTTCCACTGGTTTCTAGATCTATGATAACTAAAAAAAAGTTACAAGTGTTACATTCAATAAGGACATTTTTTGTAATGTTCTTATAATGGGTTTCCATAGATAGACCTTGAATTTCAGACACTGATGCAATATGTAGCAAAATGCCTTGTTGATTAAAGTATCTATTATGATGAAGATAAATTAGCCTGTGCTTTTCCATTCTTGCAAATGGTTTATTGTCACTAAAAGCATGGTGTTTCATTCATTAAAAACAAAAGTCCTCTTCCCTATAACATCACCTAACCTTGTCATGCACATTAAGGTGTCTTTTAAAACTTACCCTTGCACTGAAGGTTCTTGCAGACAGACTATGGTTTATTTTATAGATACATTTTATAAATACACCCGCTGTCAATTGAATCTTGACCTCTTTTTTTTCTCTTCTCTTTCTTGGGTTCATCATAAAACAAGTATTTTATGAATGCTAAAAATTAATGTGAAGTAAGGATATTTAACTAAAACCTCAGTCTACTTTTCCATCTCAGTCAGGCTTTAAATTTCTTATTCAAAACTTACCAAAAAAGCTACATAGGAAGACATTAAGGGAAGTTCTAATAGCAATCTCAAATGAAAAACCCAAGCTAAACTACAAAATTTGCTTTAAATATTAGTTTTTTGGGGGTGGCGAGAAGTGAGGATGTGGTTATAAAAAGTCAAAATGAGGGCAGTTTGAGGTATGGAAATGTTCTGTATTTTGGCTATGATGATGGATACACAAATCCATGGATGTGATAAAACAGCTAAAACTAAATAGACAGAAACCCACACACACTCACACATGCACACACAAGGGAGAGGTACAAGTAAAACTGCAGAAACCTGAATACAGTCAGAAGGTTGTATCAATGACAATATCCTGACTGTGATCTTCTACTATAGTTTTGTAAGATATTACCATTGGGGGAAATTGGGTAAAGGGTACAGGAGATCTCTCTGTATTATTATTATTTTTTACAAGTGTCAGTGAATCTACAATGATACCCCCCAAAAAATTAATCAAAAAAGCTTAACTTTTTTCAAATGTCCATGTTTTAAAACAATGTAAACCTTAATCAACTTTTCTGTTTATTTCTTCTCTTGTAATAGTTGATATAATTACAAGCCTATCTCTAGAATCAAAACACAGAACTTGTTGTGTGGACTTCATTTAATGAAACATTTAGGTGGGAATTTAATGGAATGAAATTCAGGTAAGAGTATGGGTGAAAGGGTATATATATGGTTAACAGAACAAATTATGCTTTTAAACAACTGTATAAAGCATTTGAGTTTCTTAAAAACATCTTTCCTTTAGCCTAAAACACCATTTACAGATGTATTGGCTGTCTTTTTATATTCACAACAAAATTGTTGGCCTGCATTTTTTACCATTGCCATTAACTTTCATAATAACCTTTCTGAAAATAGAAGCGTTAAAGGTCTAAAAATTTTCAATATGCAGCAATAGTGCAAACTACAGGGCCATTTTGAGAATTTCATAGGTCTTAAGTATATTTGTACTTGAAAATCCTCTCCACTATCAAACATAATAAAATGTACCTACAGGTTACACTGAATATAATTCATATAAAAACACAAATTTTGAGATGCACTTGATTAAATGACAATGTTTTGTTTTGCAGACATTTAATCAAACACATACTAATTTCAATTTTCTAGTTTTCTTTTTTTATTTTATGGCCAATAATTGGGGAGGAGGGGGTGGTGGAGGGTGTCTCAACAATTTTCAGAGTCTTAAAGATCATATGCCCTAGACATTGTGCATATAGAATCTGATAGATAAAACAGTCCTGACTGATTTTTACATGGCTATTAAGCATAAATCACTTTAAGAATGTGGAATAAAGCAGTACAATAGAGAAATTAGTATAAAATAATTTATTCTAAGTAACAAAATAAATGCATATTAACGTGAACCTTGACTTTTTTTAAAGCATATGTTTGGAACATTGCTTCCCCAAATCCAGGATTTTGGTTCTTTTAAGGTAAAGTAAGTAGCAAAGACTAACCTGAGCATATGAGCAGCATTGAAGACAACATCAAACTCTGTGCTGTCGAGTTCAGCTGCTTTCTTTGCCATCTCAGCTGCTTCAATGAGGCGAGCTTCTTCCAGAAGAAACTGACCTGTGAAGTAGAAAGAAAGTACACTTAAACTTGGAAAAAAATAATCCAATGGAACAATAACACACTCTTATAAAAGAAACATAAAAACAGTAATAAAGGTGATTTGAAGCTGAGATTTACATGTGCTGTACATCTACATACCCATTATTTAGTTATATTTTATACACCTTTCAATTAATTAAAGAATATTGCAAGATTTCTTTCTGGTATGCTTTTAAGTATTTTTTCATAAAAATATTTCTAAGACTACTCAAATAAGTAGATGAAAAAATTTAAGATAGATGTTACAAATATGAATTGAACTGATTTTAATGATTAATCCTTTAAAACTCCTTCTGTCTCTTATGTGTATGCACAAAGAGCTGTATCCATACTGAGATATAGCCATTTCTCATATTTAAGTAATACTAAAATTATTGAAAGTAAATTAAAAAAGGTATATTTTGCCTTATTCGCTCTTAATTACATTTAGCAATTAAAGTGGAACAAATGTTTTAAATTCAGATATTTGAGATTACCTTCAGGTCAGCTTTGCAAGACTAGAATTATTGCAGCTAGAGTCAAACAACTCTTTAAAACTGAACCTCAAGAACTGTTGTATAGTGCTATCCCAGAAATATATTGTAAAGGTAAAGAAAACAATATAAAAGCTGGGCTCAATTTTAAAGCTATAAATATGTGAAAGGAGGGAGTCAACTTTTAAGCTAGGGATTTATTAACATCAAAAGAAGTGGTGTTAGGTTTTATTCAACATGGATATTAAAATTGAAACCAAATCAACGTATGGCAGAGACATGCTGATGCCATCTGTGTGACTGCCAGGCTTGTGGACGTATGTGTCAGTGATGAACTCTTCTTAATGTTCAAGAACTTAGCAATATTAAAAACAGTTATAAAAACAATATACTAGTCCTCATCTGTACACAGAAAAACTTTAAAAATGATAAATAACCCCTTGTGGTGGTTGGAAGAGCACATCATTTGTTTATCTAAGAAGTATTAAAAATGATCTTTTAATTAAAAAAGACCTAGTTCTTAAGATGGAAGGGGAAATTGTCCATTTTAAGAATCTGTAGTAAACCACAGCTGGTGTTTGCATTTCAATATTTCTAAGGTTTAAGTGGTTTAAAAAAGTGAGATAAGATAAGAATACGGTAATACAGCTACTTTAAAAAATAAGTAAAGTAACTTTACTTGAGATCCCTTGCTACTTCTATAAAAAGCTTTACATCACATTCTTAATTACCTAATAATCTGTGCCTTTCTCATCTCCTGAAACAAATAAACACAATTCTTGCTTCAGAACATTTTTAAGGAAAATAATAATTACATATATAAATAGAAAAACACATTACTTATGAAATTCACATATGCAGATATGAAATTAAGGTTAAATTACAAGGTTTTTTTAAAAAAAAGTAAGACAAAAATTAGGCAATGTGTGATATACTGAAAAATTAATATCTTATATACATCCTAATAAAGAATAGCAGACTAAACCCACTCTTCAGTTCATTATGATTATTAGAGATTGTTTTAAAATGAAAACACAGTATTAATTATTAGCTGTCTTCAAAGCATAATATTTAACTGAATAAATGCATTAATAAGTATACTAATTGCTTATGTGACATTTAAACAGAGGATAATGTAGGAATTTATAATTGCTCTTTTCCATTCCAGACAGCTATTAACTCTGAAATGTATCCTATATTAATAGTTAGGAAAATTGCAACAATTAATTGAATGACACAGATTATTTTCCTGAAATTCAGTACTCCAGAGTGTAAAGGGGAAAGGAAATATAATTAACTCTGGTAAGAAAGAATAGAATGAAAAAAAAAAAATGACACGATATCCACATAGACGCAGAGAAGAACACTGATAAGAAGTCTATGTGTGAAGATAATGGTACTCAATAGTAAAAGAGGCTAGTTTACATGGAATGCCCCAGACAAAGAATTTCAAGCTTTGTCAATGTCAAACACATCTGCAATGTTCAACAACAAATAGGACATGACAACATTAATTATGATTGTACGAAATTGAATGATGTTTCTCCTAATTTAATAACTTCTTTATGCTTTAAGTTAGCTTTTCATCTAATATGTACTTTGTAGAGTAAACAGCTTGCAAGAGATGTAGACGCTACACCAAAATACACTATTTTTAGTATTGTAAATGGTGAGAGAAAAAACTTCCCATGTTATCATGTTATAGCAGCAGTATCCAATAATCAAATTAACATTCAGAAAAACAATACCATAACATATTAGTCAGGTATTTTCATAATTTTTGCCCATTCTGTTCTGGACAGGCCATATATCTCAATGGGCTAGTTTTAGTGTTCTGTTCTGATAAAGGCATAAAATATTATGGAGCATGACTGTTTTGTTTTTTTTTTAAGTGAATTTGAAATTTTGAACCTAACTTGAAAGTAAATTGTTATACTGCTGTTATATAACAGCCATTTGTTTGATGTATAACAGAATTGAGGAGAAAGCGAGTAAAAATGTTTCAAATACATAGAACGAGCACAAATAGGAAAACAAAGAGTAGGTTTCTTAACAACTATTCAAAGAACCTAAACTGATTAGTTACTGGGGGAATAATAAGGTCTCCTTCTGGGATACCTTACCTTGAATCATTCTCTCCCACCAGGTTCCTATATTATTTCTCCTACTAGACACAGGCTCCAGCCCCTTTGTACTACTTACTTAGCTCAGTGTAACCTGCTACTTTACATCTTCACTTTTCCTGAATCCCCTGCCTCTTTGGTTTTCCTACTGTTCCACCCCAATCCCATTCCTGTTCTGCCTATATATTATAACTTGACATTTTTCATTTTAATGCACTAAAACATTTCCTTCTCTTGAAGCCTTTTTTGTCCAGTTCCAAGAGTGTTGGAATTGTTTTTAAATTTAGGTTGACTATAATATAATTTATTATTGAAACCAGGGCACTTCTAAGAGTAAAAGGGGCCTGGAAATCCCACTTCCAAGCATATACCTAAAAGTAGTGAAAACAGGAATTCGAACAGATATGTGTACATCAATGTTCCTATCAGTATTTTTTACAATAGCAACCCAAGTGCCCGTCAATAGCTGAATGGATAAACAAAATGTGGTATATACATACAATGGGATATTATTCAGCCATAAAAGGCATGACGCTCTATACATGCTACATCAGGGATGAAGATATCATGTTGACTGACTGAAATAAGGCAGACCCAAAAGGACAAATATTGCATGATTTCACTTACATGAAATACCTCGAATAGGCAAATTCATGGAGACAGAAGGTATATTACAGGTTACCAGAGGCTGGGAGAGAGAAGGGATGGGGAGTTACTGCTTAAGAGTACAGAATTTCTGTTTGGGGTGATGACGTTTTTGTAATGAATGGTGGTTATGGTGGCACAATATTGTGAATGTATTTGAA
>JAQZBX010081669.1:0-13640 GCA_029593785.1 Cabassous unicinctus | reverse complement strand
TGTATTCCAGACACACTGTAAGTGATATGGGAGTAAAACAGAAGGAAAAAGTCAGATGGTGGTCAGAGATAAGACTTGGTCATCCAATCTGGTTCTGGTCCTTGGAGACAGTACTGATCAAAGAAGTGCTATGGAAACTCAGAATAAAAGTTTATACCTGTCTTTGATTGGCCTTTGAATCCCTCTCTTTCCATTTCCTGGCATAATTCCTGTGTCTAGACTCAACCACATGATGTGAAACTCTTTAGTCTTGATTCTTTGTCCACCTCAGGTGTGAATGATCATCCTTGGCATTGTTGGGAGCTTCAAATGGAAGACTATTCTCAGAATGCTGCTATTATAAGGTCTCCCAGGGCTTTTGTGAAGAATCATTTTCTGGTACTAATGATCGAAAATTTGTAGATGCGCATTGGGAACTACTCTTCTCATAATCTGAATGTCTGTCTTCCCTCACACTGTAAGATTCACAGGGGAAGAGATCTTAACTATCTTGTGCATCTTCTCAAGTTTCACAGGGGAACCTAGAATGGAACATTCATATATGAGAAAATCAATAAATATTCTTGAATAACTAGCTCTGCATGTGAATAACAGAGGTTAGAATTTTCAGATGGCTATTAATACCTCACTATACTTACCATTGAATTCCGCTCCAACTGTGACCCATCTTCACTTTAACCATCATCACCCAGCAACCATTGTCATCATTATCTCCAAGAATTTTAACTTTGGTTGAATGCTTTACAATGAAAAAGGTCCAATGCTAAGGGAGTTATCATGTGATGTCTGATTTAATTCTCTCAAACACCTCTGAAATAGGTAGTATAATTTTCTCTTCAAAGATTTTTGTGGTCATCAGAGTAGAGGTTATATTTGGTCAGCCAAAAATTTAACCATTTAACCATACTTCTCTACTTCCCTTGAGATATCACTTATTGGTCACATCTCACAGTAGAGGGCTGTGTCTTGATTTCCTTTTTTAAAATTTTTCCCGATAATTACTATAGTACTAGCATAGAAGGCTAAAAGTGATTAAGCACTTTAGCTGGAGTACCAAGCCATCCTGGCCCTATAGCATGCTAGGAGTTTAACTTTTGTTTCTGGCTCCAAATTGTAACTATCTACCTACTATGGATATATGAAATGTACTATTCTTTTGGATAGATGCAATTAGCAAATACAAAATTCACCCCAATTACCAGGTAAATTTAAGATGAACCATGTATGACAAATGATGCAGTGAAATGCTTTTGCTTTAGGACAAGTTTATCTTGAGAACATATATAAATTGTGTTGTTATCTATGTGTAAATAACACTGGTGAAATTATCTTCTTTCTTTTAAATATCTTTAGTAGATTCCCTGTGATGGATCACATTCTGGTTTAATGCTTACTAAATATTAAAATTGTTTTTCTTAACTCTTCTACTTTTGTCAAGAGATTTTCTTCTGAGTTAGGAGAAGGTTTTGCTTTTCATTATATTTCCCCAATAATGTTGGTGGAGATGATGGTGATGGAGCTGGTGATGATGAGTTTGATGAAGGTGATTAGGAAACCTAGGAAGATATTGATAACGATGATGATGATGATGATTGAGATGTCGTTGATGATGATGATGATAATGGTGTTTTCTTTAATTTTTTTTTTTGCCATTTAGTTCCTCCTTCACGAATTTGCTATTTCTTACTTTGAATGTTTTACTTATAATTATATAGATTTATGTTTATATATAAATGATTTGTCAGTTTTTCAAAATCACAAATATACCCCAAAGTTTACACTTTTCTCTTTATTGTTTATGCTAAATTTGTATCTGGTTTTTATAATCTATTTCATTAGTCTTATTTATGGGTGATATAAACATTTCCTATTTTGAAGTTTAACTTTTCCTTTATATTTTCTTCCACAAATTTAATAGTTTACTCTACTTAATTTAGGTTTTTATTCTACCCTTAGGTGATAAATCATCATGGTGTGTGGCAGTGGTTAAATTTTATTTTAAGATAGTAATCCACTTAGGCAGTCTATGAGATCCTGCTAAGATGCGCATAAGCATTACCTCCAGGATGATCTCCCAACTCACTTTGAAGTCTCTTAGCCATATAAACTCATTTGTATTTACCTTTCCTCCCTTTTATTTGAGGTCTTTTTCCAGTTACATTGCAAGTTGGTGCTTGGTAGTAATCCCTCAGTGCCAGAGAGGCTCATTCCTGGGAGACATGTCCCATGCTGGGGGAAAGTTAGCCCCAAATAGTGGGGGTCCTGAAGGCTCTGGAGACACCCAAGTCCTGTGGTCAGGGCAGATAGCTAAAGAGTTTTTTGCCTTGCCAGTGAGCCCTACTTTGGAGTTTATGCTCCTGAGAGTGACAGAGTTGGACTCAGTTATAGCATCCCTACACATGGCTCAAGTGCCCCTTCTATCTAAACCTATGCTTCGTGCTGGAGTTTGTAAGTGTATGTACAAGAAACTGGAATCTTTGGGCTGTCCATATGCCAAATGGGCCCTGAACCTCAACAAAGTTGTAACACCTACTCTCCAGTTCATTGGTTTCACCCAGGACATCGAACAAGTAGGTGAGGATTGACAACCACCATACCAAGGAAATAAGAAAACCCACAACAACAAGCAAGAAAGTCCCATCAATTGGCTGTATGGAATCAAAGACGCTCTCAATTAGAGGTTGACTGGCCAGCACCATCGCAAAATCCTCAGAATTGGGGAATGAACTATTAACTAGAGAGGACTTACAGGTATTCTACTATAGACATATTGTGATTCTATCAATTGAAGAAATTACAACATTGAGGTGGAGGCACTGGCCAATGGAAGTTCTGGGGGCAGGGAGAGGGAAGAACAGGTGTACTACAGAGGCTTCTTTGGGACTTGGGAATCATCCTGAAGGACATTGCAATGAGACATACAGGCCATTTTATATCTTCCTATAACCTGTAGAATTGTGTGCGAGAGTGCATAATCTACAATGTAAACTATGGTCCATGCTCAGTGGCAATGTCCCATGATGTATTTATCAATTGCAATGAATGTGCCACAGTAATGAAGGATGTTGTTTATGTGGAAGGGTGTGGGAGGTGTGGAGAGCACAGCATAAGGAAATCCCTAATTTTTTTGTGCAAAATTTATGTAATTTAAGTATCTTTTAAAAAATAAAAACTACATTTAAAAAAGCATATTTTTATCCTAGATTATTAATACCATAGATACCTAAGTATGAGCGCCTCAGAAATACTTAAATCTCTGATTATGTTATTTATGTAGATTGCCCTTTGATTGCTTTTGCCAATCATTGAAAATAGTTGTTTTAATTTATTCTGGTAGAGCCCAAGCAGAGTGTTAGATGCAAATGAAGCACAAGGCATTACAGGTGGAGGCTCCAGGCCCCCACACTAATTTTGAAATGTTTTGTTCTATTTATTAAAAATACCTATTTGAAAAGCAGTTTCTTCAAGGGGGAAAAGAATGAAAGAAAGAGGGAGGGATGAGAAGAAGGGGGGAGAAAGATTAGAAAAAAGAGTAAGGAAGGAGAGGGTCAAAGGAAGGAATACACTATCTAAGGAATTAGAAGCATAAAAAAGATATAAAGCTGCATGAGTTTCCTGAAAAATGTTGACATGACAAATTAAAACAACTTCACACACATAACTCAAGTAAACATGTAAATAAGGAGTCAAAAATAGATGCTCCACATAAGAAATCTATATATACATATATTTTCCTTTTCTCTAATGTTTGAAATAATGGTAAGGAAAAATTTTTGTCAATCATTTTCAAGCAAAACATGTAGAAGAAAGGGACCAAATTGGGAAATATAAAAGTTAACTTACTGGCCTTTTCTGACTGTTTATTCATTGTCAGCGAATAAATAAAACATTTTTACTACACACTTTATTATAAACGTGTTAAAATGTATGCTAAGAGGATGCATCAGAAATTCAATTCCTTAAATCAGAGAAAAGAAATAAGATATCCTAACCTTAAAAAAATTTTATTTTACTTCATCTATTGATGCCAATTACATCAACATACATATTGCCAAGCCTGTATTCCACTGCTGCTTCTTCAGTGCTACCCCTGATGTGAAACATCTGCATGGTGCCTTTGTCTCCTTCTGCATTTCCTGTTGTACTACATTGATCTATGTTCAGAAACTGTCAAAATATCATTTCCTTTTAAAAATATGGAATGTTTTTCTTTCTCTTTCGTTTTGGTGGCAGATTAGATTCACTCAAGTATCTTTGTAATTATTTTTATTTGTTAGAAAAGTTTGAGGTTTACAAAAATATCCTGCATAAAATATATAAAATATAGAGTTCTGATATACCAAACCACTATTAACAACTTGGATATTTCCTGTTGTTTTGTGCCTGTATTAATATATTTCAATATATTTTCTCATACTGTTCTTCCCCTACATAACATTTTAATAATTTCAAACAATATTATTGTAAAGCTCCTTCGAGAATGTTTAAATATCTCTTATTTTTAGGAAAAAACAAGCTCATGTTTGATGTGTCATCCTTCTCCATGGAAATTGTTTCAGAATGTCTTTATGTATTTTCTTATTTTTGAGATAACAATGAACAATGATTATTTTCACTTCACTATTACCATATGGCTTTTCTTGCAAAAAATATAACCAATGGGTATATTTTTGTCTTTATTGACTTCCTCCAATTAGCCCTTGCCCAGGATTAGGATTTCTTCCTCCAAGGATAGGACATTAGCTCTCCCAGCCAATTTGAGGTGTGACTTCAGCTTTAAATTTCTAACACTTTTTAATATTGATTGATTGATTGATTGATTGATTGATTTAAGGAGGTACAGGGAATTGAACACAGGACCTTACATTTGTGAAGTAGTTGCTCAACAACTGAGCTAGACCTGCTCCACAATATTTTGTTTTTGGATAAAATACAGAATCCTTTTTGTTAAAAAAACTGTTGAAATATATCATTCATACATGAATATACAAAAATAGTAAGTTTATCGTAAAAGATGTGAATTTACCAAACAAATATGGATATCATCATACAGGGCTCCCATATATCACCCCACAACAAACGCTTTGCATTATTTTGAAATTGTAACAATCTATGAAAGAGTATTGTCAAAATATTATTACCAACGGTAGCCCATATCTTACATTTGGTGTATTTTCCCCAAACCCACCTGATTATTAACACCCTGTATTATATATTTGCTGTAGTTCATGAGAGAACAATTTTCATATTTGTTCTATTAACCACAGTCCATTTTCCACCACAAGATTCATTGTGTTATACAACCCCATTCTTTGTACAATCCATTCAAAGTGTACACTCAGTCGCTCTTATTTTCACCACAGAATGGTGGTGTTATCACCTCAGTCAATTTTATATCATTTTCCTTATTACAAAAGGGAAAACACCATCCCACCTTACATGCCTCTATTCTTTTTTATTATTATTATTATTTTTAATCTTTTATTATGAATCAATTTCAGACATACAGAAATATTTCAAGAATAGTACAAATAATTTCCATGTGCTTTTCAACCAGATTCCCTAAATGGTAATGTTTACCACATTTCCTTTATCATTTTATTTCTATGTATATTTATATATTATTATTATTATTGTTTTCTGAACCATTTGAGTGTCAGAGTTACAGACACAATTATTTTTCACCACAAAATACTTCTTTGAATGGACCACAAAATTGACTCTTGCTTTATGTGTCTGTGTATATATTTATATATATATATATATATATATAATTCTTTAAAAGATGCTTAGATTACATAAATGTTACACAAAAATTATAGGGGTTCCCATGTCCCCCACTTCCCACACTTCCCACAACCTCCAACATAAAAATCCATCATTAGTGTTGCACGTCACCTGCAATGGATATACACATACAGGGGCTTTGCCGCTAAGCATGGACCATAGTTCAAATTGTAGACCACACTCTCTCCCACACAGTTCTGCATGTTATATGCTGAAGGATAATCCTGAAGTTTCCAAAAAAGCCCCTATATTACACCTGCTTTTCCCTCTCCCTGCCCCAAAATGGTCCAGTGGCCGCTGGCTCCACATCAATGTTGTAATTTCTTCCATTACTTGAATCACAATACATCTACAACAGAATACCAGTAATTCCACTCTAGTCCATAGTTCTTCCTCCAATCCTGAGGAGTCTGGGATGGTGATGTCTACTTCACCTCCATGTGAGAGGAGGCTTATATCCCATGGATAAGATGGATGCGATTATCCTGCCTGCAGCTGCAGACACTCTCCATTCCCTGGGATGGCCATTGTCCATCATCATCTCCCTGCCAGGTGTCTTGGGTGAGTCCATTATGCTGTAGATTAGGAGTTGCAGCTCCACTGAGATTCCAGGCACAGCTGGCACATGGGCAGGGCAAAGGCTCCAGTTTCTGGAAGTACACCTACAAACTCCAGCACCACATATAGGCTTGAATAGAAGGGGCTGATAGACCATGTGCAGGGAGGGCTTATTTGAGTCCAACTCTGTCACTCTCAGGAAGATAGATTCCAAAGTAGAGCCCACTGATAAGGCATGAATGTTTGGAGCTATCCCCCTTATATAGTACCTGGGTGTCTCCAGAGCACTCAGGAGCCCCTCTGTTTAGGGTGATATCCACTTTGGCCTTCTATGAGATCTTCCTGAGCTGTGTGTAAGTGTTACCTCTGGGATAACCTCCAGACTTTCTTTGAATTCTCTTAGCCATATGAACTCCTTTGTCATTACCTTCTCCCCCTTTTATTCAAGGTCTTTTTCTGTTGTATTTGCAGTTGGTACTTGTTAGTCCCACACTGGGGGGAGGATACTGCATTCATATGCTGAGTTTGGCTTAGAGAGAGGCCACATTTGAGCAACAAGGAGGCTCTCAGTTGGCAACCTTTTGGGACCCACAACAATAGGCTAAGTTTCAATTACAAGAGCAAAGACTCATAAGGGTAGTCATCATTAACAAAAACCCATCAGTGGATCACCCTCCTTAGCGAGACACTGTCCCTGCATTCGGGGTATTGTTGCTGTTCCCTTGGAGAATGTGGCAGTGCTCTCAAGGCTGGGAATTCAATGTTCTCTCATTTATTGAGTAATTCCCCATCCACTGTGACCAGGCCCCACACCTTGATCATTTGAACAATTTTATATATCTTTTATGTATATTCAGGTGAACTTCCTCCCCTGAAACCCCCATCTCTGACACCCTCCACCAATGATCCTTTACTGCCCCTGTTATTACCCTTCTGTGATCCAAATATTCCTTAATGATGAAGCCCATATAATACCTAAATACAATTAATAGGAAAATGAAATAATAATGATAAGTTTAATTGTAAGAGATAAAATACATGGAAACTTAAAAAAAACACTAAAAATAAAATAAAATTAAAGGATTGGGATATTCCAAATATGGCAAAGAAGCAAAAAAATTTTTTTAAGTTTTTTGGACATTTATCCTTTTATCACTGCGTTATTGGGTGTCCAGTCAGTACCGTGGCACCTTCCCCCTCTCACTCCACTGTGTCTCCCAAATTTTCATTTAATTTTCAAAGAAGTTTTAGGTCACAGAAAAGTCACATAAAGAATACTAGAGACTCATATATCCAACCTCGTCCCCCTTTCTTCACCCCATATTTAAGCTTTTTTTAATGGTAGCTTTCTTATAACTGTTATACAAATAGTGAAAAATAGCTACTAATCATTGTCAATGGTATACAGTATAGTTTATATTTTAGATGGTACAATTTAATATTTTTTTATATTTATCTTGTCCTGTGTCCATCAGTGTAAGGTAATGAAAAACATTTTCTCTGATTACTAAATACCCGTTGTTTGATATTCTGTTCCTCCCTCCCCATGCCCCCAGAGCAAATGACGATTCCCTGTCTTGACTCATTGGATGACAAGATTCATAGTTACATGCAACATGAGGTCTTGTCATGCTGATAATGCTCCCCTATTAGGATGCACCCTGGCTCATAAGAGCAAATCAAATAATGAAATTATCATTTGATCATCAGTGCAAATCAAATAATCAGATTATTTTTTAATGTCATTTAGGCCAATCAAAAATGGTTGCTTGCCTTCTCCCCTTGGACAGAGGTAAAGATTTTTCTGCCCATTCTCACTAAGATTTTAGCAACTCTATGGTCTATGAATGAAAAAGTTCTGCTCAGCATCTCATTTTGCCAGTCTCAAATATTCTGTCCCTACTTGGTTATTGAAACCTCAAAGAATTTCAGCTCACTTCTTCCTCTGACATCAAGATTGTCCAAAACTCATGAGAGTATCAATTTGAAATTTTAATTAATTCTATTTTACTCTTCATATTAGTGTCCTGGTGTTTCATTTATCTTTATTGAATGTAAACCTTTATTACACCCACTGATGAAAATGATGACTTTTTTCTTATCATTTCAGGAATTTCTATAGACATTCATTCTTTCTGTATTGGATCCATGTTGTTATTGTGAATTATATTACATTTTACTATCCTAACATTGTGAAAAATCACATAATATCTTCAGTAAAATCTAAGTATTCTTATTTAGTTTATAATCTGATTGAAATACTAAAGAGATTTTGAAAAAAGAGGAAGAAATTGATCTGAAAAAAAAGTCATAGGAACAAAATTGAATCATTGGGCCTGAACTATGTACCATAGAATAACTTTTTAATACATTATTGCAGTTTAGGTTCTTGATTTACAAAATGCACATTTATTTAATCCACTAACTTTTGCAAGGTCTATGCACAACACAAAATTTATTTACATGTGCTTAAAATTGTATAATTTTGATTGATAGTAGATTATCTTTCCCAGGTTATTCTGGAATAATTTCAGGCCCTAGATTTTGGGCCAAGGCAAAAGTATGAATACTCAGTCATCTTTGATCTCCATTAATTGGATTTGAAAGAGTACAGATTGGACATAGTTGGATAGAAGCAGAAATTTTGGTGCGTGTGTATATACAGGATTCACATTGAAAGGGCAATGGTTCCAATGTCCACATCCACGAACATGTCTCCTCAGTGAAATTGCTTTCTCATCCAGAAGGTTGTCTGAAGTGTAATGCTGGCAGATAAATATTTTCTCTTTTTGAAACTCACAGTCTAAAATCCAAGTTCAATAGAGTTGGATCTCTCACCATTGTTCAACAGATTTTCTGCAAACTCTCATCCCATACTCTACCCTGTCCCACATCCATCTCACAAAAATGGCAGCCAATAGTAAACTGAGGTCAGCCCAGGGCACAAACTGCTCAGCTGAATATCCTAAAATGCTTTTCATTATTTACTTTGAAATGCCTAATCACAGGTGTTTCAGGTCACCAAAGACAGAAATCTTCTATTCACCGGTCATCAGAAATTAAAGGAATGTATTAGCTGTGTCGACATCCTAGGTCATTTTGTCTGTGGAAAAAAAAATAAGTAACTCACCAAATGGACAATATATACTTCAACTCTTTGCTTCTCCTGAAAAGGAACAAATATTTCTCATTCTCAGCTCTCTAATTCTGTTCTTCCTATAGAAGTTATACCTTTTCCAGGAATCATTTATTTGACCTCCATGCCTAGATCATATTACCCTAAGTAAGCTTTGTAGCAACATGGTCCTATATTTTTAATGATTATTATATTTTAATAATAAATTATATAATTATTTGATTTAACATTTTTCTGCATTTACTGTGTAAGCTACATGGAGGCAGAGACCATGAGGATTTTTTTCCCACATTTGTTCTATATGATAAGACAATTCTTGACCAGTGCAGGAAGTGTACAGATGTTTTGATATAAAAAACAACAAAAGAGTAATACTTATGGTAGTATAATTTTAAAATATTGATTTTTTCTCTGTAATTCCCAATATCCTTTCCCCAATTCTGTTAGATAGGTGTTTTCATTCTTGTATTCTGTTTTTCCAGTGTCTGTTGAAAGTGAAGAGATTATGCCTGAGTTTCTCACTTGAGACATGTTACCTGGGGACAGAAGTGACTTCCCCATACACAAGTTTTCCTTTAGGCCTGGGATAGGATAGAGAGGTCTTTGACTTTGGGATAAACCTAGAAACTTGCATGTAGAAGAGAATTTAAAAACTTAGAGAGGAACGACATTGTGCCTTAACAATTCTCCAAATAATTTCTGGATATGGAGACTGCAGAACTGCACTTACGATTATGATTGTAAATCTAGAGACAGTGTGTTGCCCATTTGTGGGCAGTGATGTGTTGGCAACAATGTGTTGCCCATTTATTCCAAGTTTGCTATCAGCTCATTATAGTACCCTGGGACATGCCTTGTACTGGGCTAATTGGTGGAGCAAGGAGGACAAAATTCTTGAAGCAGCTTTCCACTAAGCCAAATGAAAGTTTGTTTGAATGAAGCAAAATCAAACTGGTTTAGGTGTTTTACCCAACAATAGGCAAAATTTCATACAGGTGATTCTAATCAAAAGTCAAGAGTGAGAACCACTGATGAACTAGCAGAGCACAGACATTTTAAGTGCCAAATAATCTTCACATTGAAGGGAGATCCAGTAGCAAAGTTGGCTATTGCTCTCAGCTTAAAGGAAAGGGATGTGTTAGTACAGATTCCTTACCTTGGAACTTCAGGATGTTTAGGTTTATGTGTAGACAAGCTCTTTGCTGGGGCTTCAATTCCTTGATCTTGGAAATGAGCTTTTCCAGTTTCCACATGAGTCTGGCCTCATTTTTCAAAGACACTTAGTGGCAATTGGGGTAAAACAAAACTCTCCCTGTGAGTCCTACTCAAGCATAGCAATGCAGCAGTGACAGAAAATGGTTCCACATTTCATGAACATGGTGTCACAAAATAGTCCAGGTAGATAGGACATGGGCTTGCTTGTCAAAATTCTTCAGCTGTGACCACTGCCTAGGAGAAATTGGAAATGAACATGGAACACTTTGTGATTTTGACCTCCCATTATTTTCTGGAATTTTCTCATCCTTTCCATGTAAAGTATTACACATCTGGTAAGAAATTGCCAGGTCCAGTAGCAGGTAATAGAAACAAAATTATAAAGGGTTCCTGACCCATATGTTCAGATATTTGAAAGCCTAAGTGTATTGCAAAACAATGGCCAACTGTGGGCTTTGAGGTGAGTAAGGTGATAGACCCAGACTCACCTAGATCCATACACTAAAGTCCACAGGTGCAACTTGGCTGGGTTGTAAACCTGTATCAGATAACAAGAGGCTGAAGAAGCCAAGGGGACCACTCAACTTGTCAAGTCCTGGAGCAGTGGTTCTCAACTGGTGGCTGTTTGTCCTCAGGGGGCATTTGGCCATGTCTGGAGACTTGTTTGTCATAGCTGGTGGAGGAGATAGAATCATCCACAGGTATGTAGTACAGGATAGATAGAATTCATAGATTTAGCCCAAACAAGTATCCAAACAAATACATGAGTGAACAAAGAAATCAAAATATCAAAAATAGCACCAGCAATAATAACCATGACAAGGAAAAATCAGAATCCACAGATGCTAAATTACATCATGCTTTATGAAACAATCAGTTTTCAGAAACAAGAAAGTGTTGCATATTACTGTATACGTACTCTCTATCAGGATCCAATGTTAATCCTTCCCATGAGGAATCAAGTCCAGCTGTGCTCCTGCTACCCCAATCAGCAGAGGCTGAGCTGGGTGAAGACCTTCTCTCCTCCAGGAGTCGGGGGATCCTAGCCCTGCATGTGACTCCCTTGGCCACCTAGGATTCCCTGCCAAAGACCAGTGAAATAGACCTTCACTGCAAATTTGGGTCTGCTGGGTGACTCTCACTGCACCCTTGGCCAATGGTAGCCTGAAGATGCAATAATATATCCATCCTTTTTGACATACTGACATGAAGTAGACTTTTTAAATATTACATGTTGTCTCTGCTCTCAGAAGACTCAGAGCCCTGTGGGCAAAATTCTTTGGACACCAGTGACTTCCTCTAGGCCAGGGTTTCTTAACTTTTTTTGTTCCTTGGACCCCTTTGCCAATCAGGTGAAAACCACAGAAACTTACTAAGTCCACACTGTACTCTATATTATTTATTAAATATGTATTTATTAAATATATCACACCTGCACCAACACGTCTCCAGAAGAATTTTTTTTTTTTTATTTAATTTCAAGCTCATGGAACCTTTGTTAAGATCCATGCTTTAGGCACTGGATTAACATTGGGACTTGGCACTCCTGTCTTTAAGGGAAAGGCAGAACCATTTTTGTGAATCATTCAACAAACCTTATCTCTGATTGGCGGTGCCACCTCAGGAAATGTTGGGCCAGAGTTTGTGGTCAGCCCCTCCGCTACCCTGAGGAGGATTCCCCAGAAGAGTTAAGCCCTGCTTGGTCTCTGACTGATACTTGAAACTATCAGTAATGAGAGTGACAACTTGTATCACCCTGCAATTAATCTGGCTTTTGCATTTATAGGTGTTCCTTGGAGGTGATGCTTAAACACCTAACAAGGTGCAGGCTGAGGGATGCAGTGGCATCCTAAAGGTACAGTGCTGTGCCAGGTCTTAACACTTTAGCTGCCAATCATGGGAAATCCCTGGGAAAGTAAACAGGTGATCTCAGGGCAGAGTCTGCCACCATCACAACTGAAAATGCCTCAGTGTTTTTAAGAGTGAGGCTGTGTCCCTGTGTGCCTGTAGATCATTAGTCTTGGTGGCACTCACTCTCCTCATATCTGTAGCATGTCCCATCTTTCATCTCACCTCAAGGGAAAGATACCATTCCCTGGTCATAACTAAAACACAAGACTTTGGACAAAAGACACCATCAGCCCAGGGGCTATAACCTCTAAGGGCTCTGGCCTAGCTACTCTTTTAGGATAAACCAGTAACAATATAATTGAATTTGTAAACTACACATCACCTGAGAAGGTGAAACTCAGAAGCACAATCTCCAGACATCCCCTTTTTCAGAGAGGGAAAGAGTGTGGTGTCCTTCTCTGGAATGGAATAAGGACCCTTATCCTGGCAAACGTGAGCTCACAAGTAATTTACCAGGCAACAGTCTAAGTACAGGGGCCACCAGAGACCTGACCCAGAGGATGAGGGCCTTCTATGGAATTTCTGGTTAAATAAAGTGGAATGCAGAATTGCAGGAATACTAGAAATAAAAATTCATATGGATCAATAATGCTTATGAAATGAGTCCTAGCTGTAGCCTTAAAAGCTGCATCACAAATATTTGGACTGGACACAAATCAACCAGAAAAAATTCTGAGATCAGGGACCAGGATCCCTGGAATATTCAATCTAAGGTGAACTGTTGACCACATCATATTCTAGAGGGTAACTGAGGATGCACATTCCTGTCTACCTTCATCTATTTGTTAGAAAATTTCCCCTGGCCTCTGTCTTTCTGCTTTGTTAATCTTTTACATTTTTACCCACTTGGTGTTGATGGAATTCCAGAGTTCATCTCAAAAACAACAAATTCCTACTATTTGGTAAAAAGAAACCTCAGCATGAGAAGCAGAAAATATTCCCTCTTTCTCCAAAGCCGTAGAAAAGAAGCCACTGTCCTGCATCAGGAAGTGGTTCTTGTAAATGTAATTTTTAAAGACAACCACATTTCAGA
>JAQZBX010081668.1:0-13633 GCA_029593785.1 Cabassous unicinctus | reverse complement strand
CATCTTCCAGATCTTCTGTTTAGTGATGGTTTCTTAGTCTTTATACAGAAAGCACAAACAACAAAGGAAAAAATTAGATGAATTGACCCCCAATAAAATAAAAAACATTGGTCCCTAAAAGGATTTTATCATAAAAGTAAAATGACAACTTACAAGATGGGAGAAAATATTTGGAAACCACATATCTGATAAAGGTTTACTATGTAGAATCTTATAAACAAAACCTTCAATATAACAACAAAAAATAAAATGACACATTTAGAAAATGGGCAGAAGACTTGAATTTATATCTCTCCAAAGAAGATATACAAATGACTAGAAAGCACATAAAACGATGCCCAACATCATTAACTATAAGGATATGTAAATCAAAACTATGTAAAGATAAAAGATCTCTCTCCCATTAGAATAGCTGATGTTTTGTTTACTAAGAGTGACCAGGCATTATATGAGAAATGGGTTGGATTTTACAATAGGGATGTACTAATTTGAAAGCTTACAGTTCTGAGTCCCAAAAAGTGTCCAAATCAAGGCATCATCTGATGCTTTCTCCCAAAGCTGCAGCTGTGGGTGATCAGGCACATGGCAGCATTGGCTCTTCTCTCCCCTCTCCTCTGGGCCTCATTGCTTTCTGCTTCTGGCTAAAGTCGCTTCCTCTCATATCTGGGTTCTGTTTATTTCATCTTCTCTCTCCTGGGGCCCTCTCTCTCAACTTCTGGGCATTTCTTACTGAGTTTTTGTGTGTCTCTGCATGTTTCTCCCATTGATAAAGTTAATCAGTAAGAAGATTAAGATGCACCCTGGGTCACACAAAATAATCATAAGCCCTTAAGTGAAGTAATCTAATCAAAAGGACTAAAAAAGAGAAAGATTTTCACAGTGATATTATTGGCACCATCATTCACAATTGCCAAAAGATAGAAGCAATGTAAGTATCCATCAAATAAAGAGTGGATTAAAAAATGTGGTATATTATTCAGTTGTAAAAATGAAGGAGGTTCTGACCCAGGCAACAGCATGGGTAAACATTGAAGACATCATATTGAGTCAAATAAGCCAGACACCAAAGGACAAATATTATATGATCTCACTAATATGATATAATTAAAATAAACAAGCTTATAGAGCCAGAATCTAGAATATCAGTTACTAGGGGATGGTACAGGTATAGGGAATGAGAAGTTAAGGCTTAAAATGTACAGGGTTCCTATTCAGAATGATGGAAATGTTTTGTTAATGGATGGTGGTGGTGTGAACATAATTAACAGCAATGAAATATATATCTGAATGTGGCTAGAATGGGAATTGTTAGGTTGTTTTGTATGGTAACATAATGAAAAAGTTGTTTTATAAACCCACTACACTACGTACTATCTATGTTCACTACATAAACAGTGAAACTTACCTTAAACCATGGATTTGATTAATTAGCATAATTATAAAATGTGCTTTCATCAATTGTAAAAAATATTCCACACCAATACAAGCTGTTAACCATATGGTGGAATATGGGAAATCTGTATTTCATGCATGATTGTTCAGTAAACACATAGCTTCTCTAACAAAGAAGAAATGGTGTTGGCATTTAATAAAAGAAAAAAATTTCATGCAAAAAATCAATTAATTAATTTATAAATTTTAAAATAGTCACAATATGATGATCATGCCTTTAATCATTAACAATAACTGCAAACAGAGCTGTGCATGAAGAGCTTAAGCTTCCTCAGAAATAAGTGAAAGCCTCATTGGTTGAAAAATGTTTACTGAACCTCTATGATGTTCCAGACACAGGTATTGTCATGCCCCAATCAGACAAGGATGTCTGCTTTGCTGGGGAATAGATGCATCTTAAATCTTCTGGATTCTTATTTTAATGATTTTTTGCCTCTTTATGAACCAATTACATATGTATGAACAGTGATTTTTTTGTTTTCATTTGCAGGATAAGTACTGTGTAAATTATGAATTTAGAAAGAGTGGATTCACCTTATAAACATTTTAAAAATTTTTATTGAATGAGAAAGGTGTGCACAAACAAGGAAACAAGTAATTGAGGTCACTTGCATAATTTTTCCTGATTCCTCACATTGTTAGGTCTTTGTCCTTTGCCATGTGAGACTGTGCATTTCCTCTCACTAGAGACAGAGTACATGTTTTTCACCCCATTGATGTTGGACTTAATCAGTGGCATCTGGGAAGAAGTAAAGGGTATCAATTTGAAACCAACTCTAAAGAGGTATTACAAGTTGCCATTAAGCTCTCTTGTGGACTGTGATCCAGCAATGAAAAGACATGTCCTGTGAAGCCTACTATATGGAGAAGAACAAAAAGCACTTGAAGCAGATCTGATCTGAACCTGTGGCTTTAAGCCAAGCACACATGAAATCAGCAAATATGTGCCACCAGACCTGATATATGTGCAAATGAGAAAGAAATGGCCATTGAGGTTATAAAAAAAGAAATAGTAACACCAACCTTCCCAAATCTGATAAAAAATATTAATATACAGATTAAAAAAAAAAAAAACAGATCAAAACAAAGTAGGTTAAAAATTGGGAGCCACCCTAAGTAAATCATAGCCAAAATACTGAAAGCCAAAAAAATGAGACAGTTTTGAAAGCAAAAAGTGAAAACAACTCACCACATGAAAAGGACCATCAAAATGATTGATGGTTGATATAATCATCAATAATGGAGACAAGAAGAGTTTAGGTTAACATGTTTGAAGAGTTATAACAAAAGTTAAACCAAGATTTTTATATACAGCATAAGTATATTAGAAAAAATAAAGCAAATTTGATATATGCAAATATTACTTCTTTTTAAAAATGGATCTTGATTCCCTTTCCCTCCAGTGTGCCAGGATTTAATGACTCACTTGCAGTAAGAGAATATAGAAAGGAAATATTGGAACTTCACAATGCTGAAATCTGGTCATTGTCACCTTAGTCAGGCAAGCAAGGTAACATCACCGGTGATAAGTCACATTGACAGCAGATAACCCCTGATATGAAGGGAAGGGCATAGCACTTCTGTGGTACAATTTCCCCAGATCCTTAAACTCAGTCTAGCAATGAGAAACAATCAGACAAACCCAAATTGAGGAAAAAATTACTGATCATGATTAGAACTCTTCAATATTGTCAAGGTCATGAGAGACAAAGAAAGGCTGAGAAACTGTCACAGAATGGAAACTTAGGAGTTAGGATGTTGATTAAGTGCAACATCACCTCGTTAATCACCTTGAAATATCTTAGCCATAAAAACTCATTTGTATTCAATATTTCCCCTTTTGTGCAAGTTCTCTTTCCAAATGCATCGCTAGTTGGTTCTTGGTAAAAATCCCTCAGTGCCAGGGAGGCTTACCCCTGGGAGTCATGTCCCATGCTGAGGGAAAGAAGTACATTTATATGCTAAGTTTGGCTTAGAGAGAGGCCACATTTGAGCAACAAGGAGGCTTTCAGAAGGTAACAGTTAGGCAATATAAAATACTAGACTAAGTTTTAATTTCACAAAAAAAATGTTCATAAGTACAACCATCAATATCAAGGGCCTGGCATAATAGTCTGTCTTTTGCTAGGTACTGCCCATATACTTGGGGAATTCTTGCTGATCTATTAGAGAATGTAGCTGGAATTCCCAGGACAGATATTCAATTTTCTTTCAGTTATTTTTTAAGTCTCCACCCACCAAGACTATGCCCTATGACCACTTGAACATATTCCTATGTCAGAGAGGCATGCTCAGGTGCACCCCTCCCCAAACATCCCCCCATCTCTGATAATCCATATTAGTGATCCTCCTTGGCACAGTTGTGACCCTTCTGCAATCCAAAAATCCCCCCAAACAAGGCCAAAAATATTCAAAGAAAAATATTAAGAAAATAAATAATAATAATTACAAATAACAAATAAAATACAAAAAGAAAAATTATAAAATAATAAAGTAGTTTTTTCATCGCATCCTTCATCCACATAACATTTCTTTTCTTTTATGGACAGTGATAATTTTTTCTATATGTTCTCCCAGGGTCTAATTTTTTTCACTTTATCTTCAAAGAAGCTTTAGTTTACAGAAAAGACACATAGAAAATTTGGATAATTCCCATATACACAAACCCCTCCTCCTTTCCCACTCTCCCATATTAATAATATTTTACATGAGTATGGTACAATTTTTACAATTGATGTATGTATTTTGAAACATTTGCACGGTACATTTTTATAGATTTGGACAAATTTTAAAATAGCATGTAGCCATCATTGCAAAATCATGTTGAACAATTCCAATGTCCTAAATTTGCCCTATATTCCATTCCATTCCATTCCATTCCATTCCATTCCATTCTATTCTATTCTGTTCTATTCTATTCTTCCCCTCCCTCCCCTTGGAAACTATGGTAATCACTAAGTTTAAATTTTTGAAGAATAAGGTTCATTCCAGATGTTACACTCATGTGAGTCTCAGCAAGATCTCATTGAATGCCACAGTAAACAGTACCTCAAAAAGCAGGGGTCCTGAGGGCTCTAGAGACATCTAGACACTATAGGCAGGGTAGACAAACTTGAGAATTTGGCCCCCTATCAGTGGGCCTTATTTTGGAATCTATAGTCCCCAATGCAACAAAGTTAGATTCATTTATAATTTCCCTACACATGGCTCTTCTACTCCTTTTATTTGAACCTATAATTAGCACTATATTTAATGAATATATGTCCGAGGGGCTTAAATCTTCAGTTTGTTCATATGCCAGTTGAGCTCTGAATCTCAAGGGAATTGCAACACCTACTTTCAAGTTCATCGAACTCACCCTGGAAAACTAACAAAAGGATGATGATGGGTAACACCCATCCCAACAAATAGAGAGTATCCACAACTGTAAGCAAGATAGTTCCATACATCTGCCCTGTGGGTTCTAAGCCCCCTCCCAATCAGAAATCAAGGGGGCATCACCATCCTAAAATCCTCAAGACTGAGGAATTAACAGACATAAGAGGGAAGCAACTATGGACTAAAGTAGATATTATTATTCCAGCAATGGAAGAACTTGTATCATTGATACAGAGGCAGTGGCCACCAGTTCTGAGGGGTGGGAGAGGAAATAATTGTTGCAACATGGGGGCATTTTGGGGATATTGGTATTGTCCTGCATGATATTGCAATGATGGATAAGTCTAGTATACATTTTGTCAAAACCTATAAAATTGTGTGGGGCAAAGTGTAAACTATAATGTAAACTATAGTCCATGGTTAGGAGCAATGCTTCAATATGTGTTTATCAATTGTAACAAATGTACTACACTAATGAAGGATGTTGTTAATGGTGGAAAGTGTGAGAGGGGGTGGAGGTGTTGTATATGGGACTGCCCTACACTTTTTCCATTTTTAATCAACTTTATTGATGCATATTAATAAATAATACATTTCATCTAAAGTGTAAATCAATGGTATTTGCCATAATTACATAGTTGTGCATTCATCACTTCAATCATCATTAAAGCATATTCATTATTTCAATAATAATAATAATGAACAAAAAACAAACAAACAAGAAAATTCCTCACCTCTCAATCTCTCTCTGCTCCCCCCGTACATAGCTGCTGTTTCTGACTATTCTATACAAAGTTTATAATCAATGACTTTTAGTATAATCCCAATGTTGTACATTCATCATCTCAAAAAATTTAAACAATTTCATTACTGCAAAAAGAAAGACTCCAAATGCCTTAACATTCCTTCCTCAGCCCTACATAACAGCTAATCTCCTTTCATCTGTATAAATTGATTTATATTTACATTTTATATAAATGGAATCATATAATATGTAGTAATCTGTATCTGGTTTCCTTCACTTAGTAAGATGTTTTTTTGTCTAATATTGACATTGTGCAGTATTAACTTACATTTGTTCACCTTCAAGGAAAAATGGTCTTATACATGCAATTCTACTCATATTCATTTTTCACATAATATATTTATTTCATAATAGGGCAATCATAAGTATTTTTCCTCTTGTGTCTGGCTTGCTTCACTCAACATAATGTCCTTCAGGTTCATCCATGTTTTCATATGTTTCACAATTTCATTTCTTCCTACTGATGCATAATACTCCATTATGTGTATACTTCACAATTTGTTTAGCCATTGAGTCAGCTGCCTTTTCAGTTGATGGACATCTGGGTTTTTTCCAACTTTTGGCTATCATGAATAATGCTGCTATGGACATCAGTGTACAGATAATCATTTGTGTCACTGCTCTCAATTCTTCTTGGTATATACCTCGCAATGGTATTGCCTGGTCCCATGGCAAGTCTGTATTCAACTTCGTTAAGTAGTGCCAAACAGTCCTCCACAGTGGCTGTACCATTCTACATTCCCACCAACAGTGAATAAACATTCCTATCTCTCCATGTCCTCTCCAACACTTACAATTTTCTGACTTTTTCATAGCAGCCAGTCTAATAGGTGTGAAATGATATCTCATTGTGGTTTTGATTTGCTTTTGCCTAATCGCTAGTAATGTTGACCATTTTTTCATGTATTTCTTCCCCATTAGTATTTCTTCTTTGGATGGTTGTCTTTTCAAGTCTTTTGACCATTTATTAATCAGATATTTTCTCTTTTTATTGTTTAGTTGTTTGATCTCCTTTTATATCATGGATATTAAACACTTATAAGATATGTGATTGCCAATTTTTTCTCCCATTGAGTTGGCTTACTTTTTACCCTATGACAAACTCTTTTGAAGTGTGAAAGTGTTGAATTTTGAGCAGGTCCCAATTGTCTTTGTTTTCTTTTGTTGCTCGTGCTTTGGGCATAAGGTTTAAGAAACTATCACCTACCACAAAATCTTTCCATATTTTCTTCTAGGAGTTTTATGGTTGTTTTTATATTAGTCTTTGACTCACTTAGAGTTAATTTTTGTATAAGGTGTGAGACATGGGTCCTCTTTATTTTCTTTTACTTTTTTTTTTTTGGGGGGGTATGGCTATCCATTTCTCTCAGCACCATCTGTTGAATAGACTGTTCTGGCCCAGATGAGTGGGCTCAACATCTTTGTTAAAAATTACTTGAGTACTTGACTGTAGACATGAGGGTCAATTTCTGAGTTGTCAATTTTGTTTCATTGGTCAATCTGTCTGTCCTTATGCCTTACCACCCTGTTTTTACCACTGTAGCTAAGTAATATGGTTTAAAGAAAAGAAATGAGAGTCCTCAAACTTCATTCTCCATTTTTAAGACATTTTTTGCTATTCAGGACCCTTTACACTCCAAATAAGTTTGATTATTGTCCTTTTTAAAAATTTGTGCAACAAATGCTGTTGGGATTTTTATTGGGATTGTGTTGAATCTGTAAATCAGTTTAGAAATGAAACCTTAACAATATTTAGTCTTCTAATCCATGGACATGGACATGGACAAGGAAGACTATTAAAGTCTTCCTCAGTTTCTTTTAGCAATGTTTTCTTAATTTTCTAAATACAAGTCCTTGGATAAGTTTATTCCTAAATGTTTAATTGGTTTAGCCATTATTATAAGTGGAATTTTTTTCTAATTTCCTCTTCAGATTGCACATCAGTAGTGTTTAATAACACTATTGATTTTTGCACATTAATCTTGTATCCTGCCACTTTGTTGACCTCATTTATTAATTCTAGTAGCTTTGTTGTGGATTTTTCAGTATTTTCTAGATATAGGATCATGTTGTTGGTGAATAGTGAAAGTTTAACTCTTTCCTTTCCCATTTGGGTGCCTTTTATTTCTTTGTCTAGCCTAATTGCACTAGCTAGTAATTCTATCACAATATTGAATAATAACAGTGTTAGTGGGCATCCTTGTCTTTTTCCTGATCTCAGCAGGAAAGCTTTTAGCAATTCAACATTGAGTACAATACTAGTTGTAGGTTTTTCATATATGCACTTTACCATATTGAGATAATTTCCTTCTATTCCTATCTTTTGGAGGGTTGTTGTTTTTTTTTTAATCAAGAGTGGGTACTTTATTTTTGTGAAATGCCTTTTCTGCATCAATTGAGAGAATCATGTGATTTTCCTTCTTCAATTTATCAATGTGGTTTATTACACTAATTGATTTTCTTGTGTTGAACTACCCTTGCATACCTGAACAAAATCCACTTGATCAGGGTGTATAATTCTTTTAATGTGCTTTGGGGTTCTGTTTGCAAGTATTTTGTTGAGGATTTTTGCATTTGTATTCATTAGAGATATTTGTTTTAATTTTCTTTTCCTTTTTTTTTGTAGTAAATTTATCTGGTTTTGGTATTAGGATAATGTCGCCTTCATAGAATGAGGTTGGTAGCATTCTTTCCTGCTCAATTTTTTGGAAGAGCTTGAGCAAGATTGGTATTGGGTCATTTTTGAACATTTGGTAGAATTTCTTTGAAGCCATCTGATCCTGGTCTTTTCATCTTTGCGAGGGTTTTGATGACTGTTTTAATCTCTTCACTTGTGATTTGTTTGTAGAGGTCTTCTATTTCTTCTAGGGTCAGTGTAGGTGGTTCATGCTTTTTCAGGAATTTGTCCATCTTGTCTAAATTTTCTAGTTTTTTGGCATACTGTTGTTCATAGTATCCTCTTATGGTCTCTCTTATTTATACTGGGTCTGTGGTAATGTTCCACCTCTCATTTCTGATATTATTTGTGTCTTTTGTCTTTTCTTGGTCCATCTAGCTAAGTGTTTCTTGATTTTGTTGATCTCAAAGAACCAACTTTTGGTTTTATTGATTCTGTTATTTTGTTTTGTTCTCCATCTCATTGATTTCTGCTCTGATCTTTACTATTTCTTTCCTTCATCTTGGTTTGGAATTAGTTTGCTTTTCTTTTTCTAGTTCTTCCACGTGTGCAGTTAGATCATCAGTTTTAGCTCTTCTTTTTTAATGTAAGCACTGAGGGCTTAAATTTCCCTTTCAGCACTGCCTTTGTGGTGTCCCATAGGTTTTGTATGTTATGTTCTCATTTTAATTCATTTCAAGATATTTGCTGAATTCTCTTGAAATTTCTTCTTTGACTCACTGATTGTTTAAGAGTGTGGTGTTTCATCACCATATGTTTATGAATTTTCCCTTTTTCATTTCCATTATTGATTTCCATGTTCATTCCATTATGATCAAAGAAAGTATTTGTATAATTACAATCTTTTTAATTTTATTGAGACTTGTCTTGTGACCCAACATATGGTCTATTTTGAAGAAGCATCCATGAGAACTTGAAAAGAATGTATATCCTGCTGTTTGGGGGTACAGTGCTCTAGAGATGTCTGTTAGGTCTAGTTCATTTATTGTATTTTTCAAGTTCTTTGCTTATTTTCCCTCAATTTCGATGTTCTATCCTATACTGAGAGTGGTGCTTTGAAGTCTCCAATTGTTATTGCAGAGACATCTATTTCTCCCTTCAGGTTTGCCAGTGTGTGCCTCATGTACCTTGGGACACTGAAAGATGCATAAATATTTAGAATAGTTATTTCTTCTGGTGAATTGCCCCCTTTATTTATATATAATGACCTTCTTCATCCCTTATAACAATTTTGCTTTAAAATCTATTTTGTCCAACATTAGTATTGCTACTCCAGCTTTTTTTTAGATACTATTTGCATTGAATATCATGTTCTAACCTTTCAATTTTAACTGTTTGTGTCCTTATGTCCGAGGTGAGTCTCTTGCAGACAACATATAGATGTGTCATATTTTTTAATCCATTCTATCAATCTGTATCTTTTGATTGGGGAGTTCAGGCTATTAGCATTCAATGTTTTAACTGTAAAGACATTACTTTCTTCATCCATTTTTACCTTTGGCTTCAGTGGTTGCATCATACTATAGTCTATATTTTTACACTTTCTAATATTTTTCATTTCTACACTCTTCTCCAGGTCTCTCACCCTTGTTTTTTTCCTTTCAGGCTGCAGCACTCTCTTTAGTATCTCTTGGAATTCTGGTCTTTTGGTAACATATTCTATCAGTTTTTGTTTTTCTGTGAAGATTTTGAAATCACCCTCATTTTGAAGGACAGTTTTGCTGGATACAGAATTATTGGCTGGCAATTTTTCTCCTTCAATACATTAAATACATCATAACACTTTCTTCTGTCCTCCATGGTTTCTGATGAAAGGTCTAAACTTAATCTTATTGAATTTCCCTTGTATGTGATGCTTTGCTTTTCTCTTGTTACTTTCAAAATCTTCTCTTTATCTCTGATATTTGTCATTCTGAATAGTAGGTGTCTTGGAGTTGGTCTATTCCTGTTTATTCTGTTTGTGGTATGTTGTCCTTCTTGGACATTGATATAATGTCTTTCATAAGAGTAAGGAAGTTTTCAGTCATTATTTCCTCAAATATTCTTTCTGCCTCTTTTCTATTTTCTTCTCCTTCTGGAATGCCAATTATTCATATGCTTTTGTGTTTCATTGTCGTTCAATTCCCTGGGTCCCTGTTCCATTTTTTCTGCTCCCTTCTTTTTCTATTCTCCTGTCTTCTCCAGTTCAGAGGTTCTGTCTTCAAAATCATTAATTCTGTCTTGAAGCAGTTAAATCTGCTCTTATGTACCTCTGATGTATTTTTAATATCATCCATCTTGTCTTTCATTTCCATAAGGTCTGTTAAATTTCTTTGCAGACTTTCAAATTGTTCTTTAGGCTCACTTAGGGTCTTTGTAATATCCTTTATATCTTTAGAATTATTTTCTTTAAATTCTTTAAGTGATTTAGGAGAGTTATGTGATTATCATATGAATCTCTTCAGGATATTTGTTTTTGTTTTTTTTTTCCTTTGTCTGGGCCATCTCTTCCTGTTACTGAGCATGGCTTGTAATTTTGTGCTGATATCTAGGCATCTGATATGTTGGTGAATTTACTGTAATGGACAATTTCTCTCTCTTGCCTATTGTTATTATTATTTTGCACAGCTCTTAGATATTTGGTTTAACTTATCCTAAGTCTTTAAAATCACACAGCTTAAGTTACCAACAACTGTGCCAGAGACTCACTACTGGGGTGCAGAATTTCTCCCAGGGATGGGGTAAAGAGAGCTCTAAAAGCAGTTTGTGCCCATGTAATTTCCAGACTGCCCAGCAGATGGTGCTCATTGACACACATTTCTACAGAGGTTTATCATTCTTGGTATTCCTTTGTTTAAGTCTGGCCAGAGCCAAGAATCAATGTAGGATTCAGTGGCAGAATTCACTAAAGAAAATCTCCACAACATTTCCTCCCTTTTCCCTTGTAAGAGTTGGCAGTGAGGAAGACGTCTGCAACCCTCTCAGTCAGCTTCAATGCAGTACATGTTTTGCCACTGTTGAATATCTCAAGGTTGGGGGAGGGGAGTCCGTCCAGCATGCCAGGAGATTTAGTAACTCATAGTTTGTTGTTTTGGCTTCTTCATCTCTCTGTCCTTCACCTACCTGGAAGTTGTGAAGCACTCTCCTGGTCTGCTGATCCCCAAAGCAGATCCCTCTGGCAGCTTTAGGCTCTTTCTCTGTAGTTTTTGTGAGAGCAACCAGCCTTATCTGCCTAATCTGATGCCATTCCCACAATCTTCCCCTATAATTTTTGATGTAACATTTATGTAATCTAAAGTTCTTTAAAAATTAAAAACATAAAGTAAATAAATGCAACATCACATGCTGGATTGGATGCTCAAACCACAAAATGGATGTTATTGGAAACTATTGGTGTAAACTGCATAATTCTGCAGTTTACTATATAGTTTTGTAATGATGTAATGATTCTGATTTCTCATTTTTGACAAATATATCATGAATATATGAGATGTTAACATTAGAGGATGCTTGATGAAGGCAACATGGGATTGCTCCATGATCTTTGCAATGTGTACTCTTTCTTCTGTAATGTAATACTGTTTCAAAATAGAAAGTTTTTCTTTAAGAAATAGGGTAAAATAAACACATCCAAGATTTTAAATATAATAGAGAGCTTTTTTTTTTTGCAAGATTTCTCATATAAGACATAATAAAGGAACTCCTAGTAGTGAAAGGAAATGGCACCATATGGTAACAATAGCACTCAATAGGGTTAATAATTGGGTACCTATAAAAGATTGTTGCATGCATTTCCTTTTCTTCTCCTAATTTCTTAAAATGCATAAGATATCACTATTCAAAATGGACTAATAATAGACTGAAATTTTGCATGAGTAAGATCAATGTAAATGATTTCTTTTACAATTTTATGAATTTGCATTTTACTCCACAGCAAAAGGAGGAAGGTGTGAGTTCATCTGATCTTAGATAAGTTTGTACATTTATTGGAAATGGTTTTACTGATGTGGAAAATAGGTATATTCTCTTATTAACTCAAATTATTTAGGAAAATAATTCATCTATGATAGGATATTTTAAAATAATGCCATGATATAATAAATGGAAAATAAAATTGCTTCTCTTAATATTAACATTTATTTGATTTTCACTTCTGAGGAAAAATCTGTAAATTTTCTCCCTCTTCTTCACACTGACCTCTGAACTAATGCAGAATAATTAGTAATTGTCATGCCAACTTTTCTATGTCCATCTCTTACATGTTTGCAGTTGTGAATTGGAATTTCTTTGTCAGTATCCTAATTGTGCTTGATATAGATCACAAGTTCCTGGGAGGTAGGACTTGTTGTTCAGACTCATTCCTGGCTCAAGTAGATGCAAACTAAATTAATTCCCTTATGACAGCCATGCCTGGGAATGTGGCATAAAAGCTAACCAAAATGGTGTGGAGTTGTTCATTAGGTCATTTACATATTCTATGTATTGAGGAAACATGAGAACAATCACCCATTGCCCTGAGGAGATGTTCATCATATTCAGCATAGGTGGCAGTTTGGAAGAGGTTTTAATCTCCCAATATTTTCCTTCTTTGGGCCAGGTATGAGCTGTATAAAATTTGGAAGCAGGATGATGGCAAATCCAGCAGTTACCATTTGTAAATGCATAAGAGACTAGTTTAGTTAATGTATATATACATTGGACAACTTTGTAAATATTCAAGGGGCTGGGGTGATAGGTTTGGATTTAATTTTCCATGTAGTGTTTTGGAGGGTAAGAAGAGTAGGCATTGTTAGGATAGGACAAACTGAGGAGAGAATATGGATGATGAATAATGACAATGGGGGGAAGAGAGTGGAAGGTCATGAACAGATAGCACATTAGAAGGTCAGCAGAATTCTCCTGTTTCACCAAGGAGAGCACATAGCATGCATACCTCAGTAAGGCCATCCTTTAGGCAAGAGAGGTGATATTAGCAGGAAATCTTAATTTTGGAGGCAATTTAGGTTTATTGGAAAGAGTCCCACAGGTATTTAACATGGTAAAACTAGTATTACAAAATGATGGGGCAAAAATGAAATTACAATGTTACAGGTATCACCAAGCAAGATTGGGTCACAGGGCAAGGAAACTGCACTGTCTGGAAAATCACTGTTTGGAGGGTCTCATGTTTTAAAACAGGATGTGACAGTGTTATTAGTCCCTGAGAATTGAGAATGTCTGGGGTTTTCCATGTGTGTTGAGACTTTCCCAGCTCATGTGTAGATGGGACTGCTGACAATTGCTAAGGAAGCATGGGTGAGTCCTACAACTCTTGGACTGATGAAACTGTTGTCTGAGGTGAT
>JAQZBX010081667.1:0-13641 GCA_029593785.1 Cabassous unicinctus | reverse complement strand
GGAAGCCTGAACTCTTTGCAGATGTTGGCAGCCATATTGCTCCAACATGTGGCAAAAGACTTTGATGAGGGAAGTAACTTATGCTTTATGGCCTGGTAACTGTAAGCTTTTACCATAAATAAACCCCCTTTATAAAAGCCAACAATTTTCTGGTATTTTTCATCTGCACCCTTTTTGCTGACTAATAAAGAATTTGGTATTGGGAATGGAGATGTACTTTTGCAATTATCAAAATGCTGGAATGGTTTTATGAATGGGTAAGGGGTATTTTTTGGAAGGATTGGGAGATGCTTGAAAGAAAAAGCTGAGATTGGTTTACACATACTGTTGGTAGGGATGTGGACACCAAAGGGCTTTTTTATGATGCCTTAAAGGTAAATCATGAAATCATGAATTAAAGTGGAATCTTGAGGAATTGTGATCTGTATTTTAAAGTTGCAGAGAAATTAGCAAGTTTGACTCCTGATGTTTTATGGAAAACAGAATTTGAAAAAGGTGAGCCTGGACAATTAGCTGAAGAACCTTCCAAAGTAAACTCAGAGAATATGGCTTGGCTTCTCCTTGCAGCTTATAGCAAACACTAGATCAGAGAAATAAGCTGAGAACTGAACTGTTGGGCACAAAGAAAACAGAAACTGATTCTGGAAATACCAAGTCTCTGGAAATCAAGCCCATAGATGATAGTGTCCCATTTGAGGACTTAACTAAACTTAGAACTTATAAATCAGTATTGAAGATGCCATTATATTGGAAAGACTTGTTGAAAGTTTTACTATCTGATGCCTTGGATCCCTACTTCTTGTATGCTAAACCAACAAGCTTTTTGTGCGAGTCCTCTGAACAAAACCATTGTCAGCTTGGTCTAAAAGGAACATGCTAAACAGAGATTGCAGGAGAAACAATTTTAAGAGGAAAACCATGGAAAGTGGGATCTGAAATTAAGACATCACCTCGGGCCAAGAGATGAACCACATCCATATGTACAGAGAGAGTGAGTTTGCCTGAGCTGTTGAAGAGGGTAGATATTCCTGCCCAATGTTCAGGGAGAGTTTTGCTGCCCCAGGGTACAGAGAAGGTGGAACACACAACCCAAATATTAAGGACTTTAAGGTCAACACCATATAGGTCTGAGAGCAATGGACCTGTATCCCATGGATTAGGGAAGGCCAGGTAGTCAACTTGTAGCTCTGAGTGAGTTGAGCCTGTATGCCAAGGGTTAGGGAGGATGTTGTATTCACTTCACTGCACTAGGAGGGTTAAGACTCTAACCTAAAGATTGGTAAATTTTGGCAATCACCCTCCATGCACTTGGAATGTCATGTCTGGAGCTTGGTTGACACCCAGATCCTTGATGAGGGTGGAACCAAGAAAATGGTATTTGGGAAAGCCTTTGGAAATGGTGGGCCCCCATGTTGCCCCAAGGTGAAGAAACCATCCTCTTAAGAATGATTCTCAGACTTTGACATCTAATGAAGTATTGCCTGCAGGTTTACTAAACTGTGGAGGTCCCATAACTGATGTTTCCCTCCCAATTTCTCCTTATGTAATAAAAATGACTATACTTTGTAAGTTTTTTTATTGGAAGCAGATAAATTGTTTTGTAAGTTTCAGAGGCCTACAGCCAGATGGGACTTTGCCTCAACACTAACTGTATTTCTTTAAATTGATTGTGATATGATTTTTCACTTGCATTGGTACTGATCTAAAGTTTTTTGAATATTGTAATGTATTTTTGTAATTCAGACAGTGGCGTGTAGCATTGATATTGTTTATGAATTCCAAAAATAGATATTGGATTATCTTTATGAACTGGTCTTTTCCTCTGGGTATATTAGATAATAGTGGATTCAGAGCTTTCATTTTTAGTTGATTAAATAATGATTAAAGCTTTGACTGTGCAACATCAGTAGGATGTTGAGACCTCACCCCCGTGGTGGGTGGGTACTCACAGAAAAACTCCACTGCAGAGAAGGGAGGTTTGGTTTTTTTAGCTGGATCCCAGGAAGTAAACACACAGGAGAAGAACAGAGTAATAGAGACATATCCGCATACATGGCAGAAGCCCCAAGAAGAGAGAAGAGCTATTCAGCTGATAGTCTAGAGATGACCTTGTGGAGAGAAGCAAGCCTGAGCTTGGAGATAATTGAGCCCCAGGGAGAGAGACAAAGCTTAGAGAGATTGATGTCCTACAGTTGATATTGAAAGAATCTGGGACCATGGAGCCTTAAGAGGAAGAGGAAGGCTGAATGTCAGGAGCCATTTTGCCCCAACAATTGGCAACAGACTTTGGTGAGGAAAGTAATTTATGTTTTATGGCCTGAAACTGTGATCTTCTACCCCATATAAACACCCTTTATAAAAACCAACAGATTTCTAGTATTTTGTAGAAATATTTTTGCCTTTGGCTGACTGAAACAGTATTCTTGGATCTAAAGTGAGTCTCTTGTAGATAGCATATAGATGGCTTATATTTTGCTATCCATTCCTTGAGTCTGTGTCTTTTAATTGGTGAGTTTAGTCCATTAACATTCAATGCTATTACTGCAAAGGCAATTTTTTAGTTCCCTCTTTTTACCTTTGGGTTTTACCTGTCATATTTTATTTTCACCACCCTTTTTACACATTTAGCAACTATTCCTGATGCAATCTTCATTTCTAAAGTCTCTTCCATACCTCTCTCTCTCCTGCCTTTTTTTTCAGGCTGTAGCACTCCCATTAATATTTCCTGCAATGCATGTCTCTTGGTTCAAATGTGAGTATTCTAAAGTCTCCCCCATTTTTGAAATACAATCTTGCCAGATAAAGATTCTTGGCTGGGTGTTTTTCTTTTTCAGTATCTTAAGTATATCATACCACTGCCTTCTGCCTCTATGGTTTCTAACGCTAAATCACCACTTGATCTTACTGAGTATCACTTGTATGTAAAGCATTACTATTCTCTTGCTGCTATGAGAATTCTTTCTTTGTCTTAGGTATTTGTTATTCTTAACAGTAAGGGTCTCAGAATAATTTTATTCAGATTTATTTTGGGTGGGATTACATTGTGGTACTTGGACATGGATATCTATGTCCTTCAATAGGGTTGGGAAATTTTCAAACTTTATTTCTTCAAATATGCCTTCTTCCCCTTTTCTCTTCTCAACTCTTTCTGGGCCACGCATGACACATATGTTTGCATGTCTCTTGCTATCATTTAGTTTCCTGAAACCCTTTTCAATTTTTTTTTCATTTTTTATATCTGTTCTTTTGTATGTTTGCTTTCAGAGGCTATGACTTCAAGCTCAATTATCCTTTCTTCTGCCTCCTCTAATTTACTATTGTATGACTCCATTGTATTTTTAATTTCATTTATTGTGCCATTCATTCCCATAAGATCTTCTATTTTCAATGTATGCTTTCTAATTTCTCTTTGTATTCACCAAGTGTCATCTTAATCTCTTTGATCATTTTAGCCATTTCATTGTATTTATTAAGATATTTTGAAAATCTATGAAGGATTGTCTCAACTCCTTTATGCCACCTGGAGGCTTATCTTATTCCTTTACCTGTGCCATATCTTCCTATTTCTTTTTGGACTGTAATTTTTGTTGGTGTTTTAGTATCTGGTTTATGAGGTGTATTCATTCAGGGCTCAGTTTTTCAATTTAGTTTAGGGCTTTCCTGTAATATCTCCTTTGTTGACTATGTAGTAGGAGCCAAGGATGTAGTTAGTACCTCATTCTCTAGAGGTTGGTGTTGCCCACATTGCCCCAGAAAAACATGAGGCTTCTCCTACCTTTCTCCTCTGCCAGAGTTAGGGACAGAGGTGCAGCTGGGTGTAGTATTCCAAGCCATGCAGGCCAAGACTATCTGTAGTTGTCCAATGAAACTGATGAAGCTTCACACACTTCTTCTAACTTGGTTGGGGATGGAGCTGCAGTTGTGGACAGTAAAGTAAGCCATGTGGATTAAAACTGACCACAGTTGCCCAGCTAAACACATAGCACTGTCTGTGTATTCTCCTTCTAGGTGTGAGGATTGACTCTATCCATGTGAGCCAAAATAACCTGCAGTTGTCCTGAGAGGCTGAGGGAATACTGTCCCTTCTGCCATTTAAGAGGTTTCGATGAAACCACAGGCCCCCAACTAACCAGTTCTTGCAGGCCATGAGTTACTTCAGTTGCCTGGAAAGGTTGAGGAAACACCAGCCCCCACTTATCCTATTGGGAGTTCAGGGTGGAGACACAGACACCCAAAAGTCCAATCCATCATCAAGAGAAGCTGAGCAAACACAGCTCTCTTCCTATCCCATTGAGCAGTTGAGATGAAGCCACAGGTTTTGAACTTTTCAATCTGTGTGGGTCAAAAGCACCTGCAGTTGGCCAGAGAGTCCGGGGTGACACTGACTCCTTCTTGTCCTATCATGGTGAAGTGGAGCCACAAGTGCTCAACACTCCACTTTGTGCAGACCAGCAGTGCCTTTAATTGACCAGTTAGGCAGAGGAAACACCAGCCCCTTCCTATCTTATGGGATGGCTGGGGGTGGAGTCCCAAATACTCAACTATAGTTGGGTCCCTTCAGGCTCATACCAAACTCCATTTTATAACATCTGCTTTTAAATACATTACTAGTGTTGATGTATAGTCTAAGGCTTTCCCCATGTATTAGTCAGCCAAAGGGGTGCTGATGCAAATTACCAGAAATCTGTTGGCATTTATAAAAGGGTATTTATTTGGGGTAGAAACTTACAGTTACCAGGCCATGAAGCATAAGTTACTTCCCTCACCAAAGTTTGTTGTCACAGGTTGGAGCAAGATTGGCTGCTGACATAGGCTTGTTTCTGTCCACACAGCCAGCTATAGATTATCAGGCAAATGGCTTGTCTCTTCCCCAGGGTCTTCTCTTCTTCCTCACCACCAAGCTTCTCTGTGTTTACTTCCCAGGGCTCCAGCTCAAGACTCAAACCTCAAAACTCCAGCCAACTCCTCTGTTCTGCCATGTAGTCTTTTTGTTTTAGCTAGGCCAGTAAAAAGGATTTATTTGGGAAATAGGGGAAATAACAGAGCTTGCTGAGAAATGGGAGAGAGAGAAAGAAATACACACAAAGATTTGATGTGGGCTCCTCTAGGCAGAGAAGGCCTTTTTTCTTAATTTTTTTTTAAGATATATTTATTTATTTCTCCTCCTGCCACTCTCATTGTTTTGTGCTTGCTGTCTGCTCTTCTGTGTGTTCTTTTGTGTCTGCTTGTCTTCTCTTTAGGCAGCACCAGGAACCAGTCCTGGGACCTTCTGGAGTGGAGAAAGGCTGCTCAATCTCTTGTGCCACCTCAGCTCCCTTCTGCCATGTAGTTTTATCTCTAGTCCCCACCCACCAATTAGTGGGGACTCAATGTCCTACTGATATGGCCCAATCAAAACCCTAATTATAACTTAATTCACATCCAGAGGAACAGACCAGCTTACAAGCACAATCCAATATCTATATTTGGAATTCATAACTGCCAAACCCCAGAAAAGAAAATTGCAACTGCCACACCCCAGATACCTCACTTGATAACTTCTTAAGCCAGTGGGATGAAGCTATAGATTTTGAGAACACCTCCTCCACTTTGACTCATTACTAAGTAATTTTGCTCACCTAGACACCATGTTGCACACCAGCTACTGTGTCCTGAAAACTACAGGAGACATTTGTTTTTGAACCTTTGACAGTGAAATTCCCATGTCTATGCTGATCCATCTGACCCTCACCATGTAGGTGATAGGATCTATGAGAAAATGGACCAGGTTGCTTAGCATCTTTCCTGGGTTTAAACTCTTGCATGTGTTATAAATGTTAGCAATTAAATGTTTTATTGTTTATTTCCGTATTTGATTAGATGGTATTCATTGATAATGAGAACAACTCGTATCTAAGCTCAGCTATTTCAACTTAGATCTGTGCTTGAAATTCTGAAATGTTCAAATGAGGTTAAAAAAATCTATCATTTTATTCAGCACTTCAGGGTATATACAATTTTTTCTTTTTAGTGTAGGGCCAGTTGAAATTTTATTTTATTTTATTTTATTTTTTAAACAATTTATTCAAGCGTATCATTCATACATGAACATACATAAACTGTAAGTGTTCAGTAAACATTGAGAACTTACAAAACAAACATGCATAATATCATACAGGGCTCCCACACATCACCACCCCCCACAAATACCCTGCATTATTGTGAAACATTTGTTATCAAATCATAAAAGATCATTGTCAAAGTATTACTACTAATTATAGTCTGTAGTTTCCTCTCATACACATTTTTAAAGGATTTATTTATTTACTTATTTACTTTTATCCATTTTTCCAGCACCCCCATTTTTGCTGTTTCTGTGTCCATTTGTAGGGCAACTCTCTGTGTCCACTTCCTTCCCTCTCTTCTCATTCTTCTCCTCCTATCTTCACTGGGATTAGATCCTCAGAATATCCAATGTGGGAGTGAGGCATCCTATCACCTGTGCCACCTTCATTCCTGTTTTTTTGGTGCATCTCATCTTGGCTCTCCCTTGTGTCACTCTCCTGTTACATCATCTTCTTGCTGCATGGCTGGCAGGGCCTGATGGTGCACCCATGCACAGGGCCTTGTGGCAAACCTGCGCATGGGGCCTGGCAGCTCACCTGCTCAGGGGTTCTGGTGTCACACCCACACAAGGGACCTGGCAGCTCACCCACTTGCAGGGCCTGATGGCACACCTGTTTATGAGGCCTGGTGGCCCACATGCCTTCTATAATTTTTTTTAAATTTTTACCAGGAGGTCCTGGGGTTCAAACCCACATCACTCCATATGGGAGATGGACACCCAACCACTTGAACCACATCTGTCACCCTGCTATATCTCTTAAGGTTGACCAAAGAAACCCAATGTTACAGTCTTTTCCCATATAGGATGGTCATATAATAAATCAGGCTTAGTTTATCATCAGCATTCTAAAATCAAGACCTAGGGAAAAAAACTAGGTGTGGGGACACATGCATGGTTTCTAATATAGCGAATATTTAGCCTACCCTGATTATCACAAAATCAGAACAGTGAGAATATTCACATCAGTGTACACCCACTTTTAAAAATATATTTCAATTGGTATATGTGCCTCATAAGTCATATTTCTATTAATAAAGTAATACAATACAATATTTAAAGAATATATTGTACTCTGTCCAAACTTGTTTCCCTATGGCATTATCTACACCTTTTAAGAGCATAACATCCATTTTAAAACTCACATCCTAACCTCAACCATTTACATGTGCTTTCCTTTAATCATTGCTCCATAAAAATATTTTTAGTTGTAATATTTTTTTAAAATATATTTTATTTTAAATTCATTTAAATTCAGGTACTTTAATTGCAAAAACAAAAACCACTGCCTTCAAATAAAGAGCACTACTACAGAACTACTTCCATAGAAGTACTTAACATATAAAGAAAGAAGTGTGTAGTAATATAGTAACAATAATATGTAATGGCACTTGTAAAATTGAGTAATCATATTGGATAAAATGCAATTTGCTACCTATCTCTCTTTTTAACCAAACAATGTGGTTTAAATGACAAATTATGAAAGTCAAAACTATATTTTAGAGAATAACAAAAAATTGTCTTCAGTATATTACTGTAGGTAAAAATATCTTATACAAGAAAGAAAACACAAACCACAATTTTAAAATGTTGATGAATTTAATTAAATAGATTTTTATCTTCTCTCAAAGACATAGAATGCAAAACCCTAAACCAGATGGGGGGGGCATTTGGGACAGGGCACACCTGGGGCAGGCTTCTAGGAAGTGTGCAAGTGATCATTTTGTTATAATGTGTTGTATCAGTGGGTGGAGACCCACATAATGAGTGAGAAGGAGCTGGACTCCCATCCTGAGGAGGATTGGTATGGTTTCAAAAAGAGGGGCAGGAGTCTACTGAGAGAAGAGGTGGTTCCTAATAGGGGAGGACAAACCAGTGTGTCAGGAACTCAGTGTTGCTGCAAGTAACTGTGAATCTTGTCATCCAAACAGTCAAGCTGGATGGTCATTGTGTGCCCCAAGAGGAGGGGTAGGGAGGAATAGAATAGATGGAAAAGGGGGTATTTAGTGGGCAATGGAAGTGTTCTATATGATCTTGCAGTGATGGACACAGACCATGTTAAATATCATCAAAATTTATAAAAGTGTACATTCTAAAATGTAAACCATAATGTAAACCATTGACCATGGTTAGTAACCATGTTTCATTATTTGTATATCAGTTGTAACAAATGTACCAGCCACATATAAAAAGGTATTAATACAGGAAAAGGTAAAAGGTGGAGGATGTTGGGTATATGGGAGGCCCCTGCATTTTGAATGTGACTTTACTGTCACCTAAATCTTCTTTGAAAACAAAAAGAAAAACATAAGACACTGGAGAAAAAATGGAAGAAAATGTCACTGTTCATACAGGACAACAGTTATTAAAGTGATGTAAGTTAAAATGTCAAAAATTTTCTAAAAATATTTTTCATTATTTTTTAATATCTCAAATTTTACATTTTATTTTATTTAAATTTTTATGTACTTTATTTCTTATATTTAAACATACCCTTATTATTTCATTTTCCTATTAATTGTATTTGGCTATTTTATTGGCTTCATTTTTGAAGAAGCTTTAGATCACAGAAGCATTACAACTGGGACAGAGGAAGATCATTGGTTTGGGGTGTCAGTGATGGGTGATAAATGGAAGTGTCACCATGTACTTCCATGTAAATGTGTTCATATATTCATAGGACATTGTCACTGTGGGTGGAGAGTCACACAGTAATGGAGAGAATATTGAATTCCCATTCTGGAGAGCTCTGTCACATTCTTTAATGAAGCAGTACCTGTCCCCCAAGTACAGGGACAATGGCTGACAAAGGAGGATGGTCCATTGATGGTCCCTTGATATTGATGACTATGCTTGTGAACTTTTGCTCTTGAAATTGAATCTTAGCCTAGTGTTTTGGAGTCCTGAAATGTTGCCTCCTGAGAGCCTCCTTTTGCTCAAATGTGACCTCTCTCTAAGCCAAACTCAGCATATAAATGCATTACCTCCCCCCAGCGTGGGACATGACTCCCAGGGATGCGTCTCCATGGCACTGAGGGATTACTACCAAGCACCAACTAGCAATGCAACTGGAAAAAGACCTCAAATAAAAGGGAGAAAATGTAAAAACAAATGGGTTTATATGGCTAAGAGACTTCAAAGTGACTCAAGAGGTCATCCCAGAGGTAACACTTATGCCTATCTCAGCAGGATCTCGTAACTGCCAAAGTGGATACTATCTCAAATAGTGGGATTACTGATGCCCCTGGAGACACCCAGAACCTATGGTCAGTGCAGATAGCTCTGGAGTTTGCTCCCTTGCCAGTGGACCCTACTTGGAGTTTGTGCTCCTGAGAGTGACAGAGTTGTACTCAGTTATGTCTTCCCTCCACATGGCTCACCTTTCCCTTCTATTTGAACATATACTTGGTGCTGGAGTTGGTAGGTGTACATCCAAGAGGCTTGAATCTTTGGGATGTCCATGTGCCATCTGGGTCCTGAGCCTCAGTGGAGTTGCAACACCTGCTCTCCTGTTCGCTGGACTCACCCAGGACAACTGAAAAAGAGGTGAGGATAGACAACAACGATACCAAGGAAACAAGAGAGCCTACAACTGTAAGCAAGAGTCCCATCCATCAGTTGTATGTGATCAAAGTCCCCTCTCAATTAGAGGTGTAGTGGACATCACCATCCCAGAATCCTCAGGATTGGGGAATGAACTGTGGACTAGAATGGACTTACTGGTATTCTACTCTAGACTTGTGATTCTCACAATGGAAGAAATTACAGCATTTATGTCAATTCAGTGGCCATTGGAGGCTCTGAGGGCAGGGGGAGGGAAAGACAATTGTAATGCAGGGGATTTTTTTTGGATTCGGGAATCATCCTGAATAGCATTGCAATGACAGATATAGGCCATTATATATCTTTCCATAGCTGGCAGAATTGTGTGAGAGAGAGTGTAAACTACAATATGAGCTATGGTCCATGTTCAATGGAAATGCCCCAGGATTCATTTATCAGTTTCAATGGATGTGCCACACTAATGAAGGATGTTGTTTATGTGCGAGGGTGTGGGAGTTGTGGGGAGCCTGGCATATGGGAATCCCTATATATTTTTTTGTAACATTTGTGTAATCTGAGTATCTTTTGAAAAATTAAAAATATATATTAAAAAAAGATATAGAATGCCAAATTTTATGTAAAAAATGAGTGAATATATCTGTCACACAATATATACAGGGATTACACAGAAGGGCATAGGCATATTAACATTAAAATGCATTAAATCAAAATAAAAATAGGCATGTAGAAAAATTTAAATATATGACAATATAGCAAGAATTAATTTGAGAAAATATTATTTTCAAATAGTGCTTATATGAATATTAATTGGTATTCCACTCTAGATAGTATCAATATTCTTAGGCTATGTTCTACTTGAGTGAACCCTCAAGTCTTGATTTAGATAAACTAATCAATTATGATTAATATTCTTTGTGTATTAGCTACAGCTCTACACTGTGGAACTAAAGGAGAATTTTACAGACTTCACCTGTATTAGTCTGCCAAGTTGGTGCTGATGCGAAATACCAGAAATCTGCTGGCTTTTACAAAGGGTATTTATTTGGGGTAGACGCTTACAGTTACCAGGCCATAAAGCATAAGTTACTTCCCTCATCAGAATCTGTTGCCACATGTTGGAGCAAAGTGGCTGTCGATGGTCAACCTTCCTCTTCCTCTTAGGGCACGGAGGTCCCAGCTTCTTCCAAATTCAGCTGTAGGCTGGGATAAATATCTCTCTCCCAGGGCTCATTTCTCCCCAGGCTCACCTGCTCTCTTCTCTCCACAAGGTCAACTGTAGACTATCAGTCTCTCTATCTCTTCCCTGGGGCTCTGACATGCCTATGAGCTGTCTTTATTCCTCTGTGTTCTTCTCCTACGTGTTTACTTCCCAGGGCTCCAATATAAAACTCTAACATCAGAACTCCAACTAACTCCTCTGCTCTGCCATGTAGTTTTATCTGTAAGTCCCTACCCATCAAGTGTGTGGGGACTAAACATACTACTGACGTAGCCCAATCAAAGGTGTAATCATTATTTAATCAAGTAAAATGAAACCACTGAATCCACTACAATCTAATGTGCAAACAGACCAGTTTACAAATGTATACAATATGTATTTTTGGAATTCATAAATAATACCAAACCACTACACCACCCAAGTTTTAAAGAGAATATATTTTATGGCAATGCTAATCAGGCTCCTAAAACCACCATCTTCCCTTCCATTCTCCTTTATTTGGCATAAGTTTGCTAAATGGCCAACTTTTTATCAATGGCTACTGGGGTACAATCCTCTTGTATAGAGGATCACTAAATATTAAGACTAATAAAAACAACTCAAGCCATAGTCTATTAAAATTAAAGAGATTTTGTGTGCTCTTTGCCCTCCTGAAGACTTAGTACACAACTATGTGACAATTGAATATAAAACCACAACTGAACTCTTGAACTTGGATTAACCAATCCATTATATAACTAGTGGATTCTGTGCTTTCTGTTGGGATATATTTAAGTTCAAAATTGCCTAATCTCTAGCATAATGGACAGTGGGGTTTATCTTAGACTAAATGTCTATGGAACATTTTAGGGAGAGATATGACATTAATTTTCTCGTATTTCATGAAAATAAATTAGAACTATTATTATTTATGTTAGACTCACCTTAGCTCTAGATAGCATTTCTAGCACAAAGTGAATAACAATGTGGAGAGTGAGTATCCTAGTCTTTTTCACAAACTCAGTGGGAAAACTTTCAGGCTTTCACCACTAAGTTCAATATTACATGGGGGTTTTTCCACATATGTACTTTATCATGTTGAGAAAATTTCCTTCTATCCCTATCTTTCGGCGTGTTTTATCTAGAAAGGGTTTTGTATTTTTTAAAATGCCTTTTCTGTATAAGTTGAGGATCATGTGATTTTTTTCTTCAATTTATTAATTAGGTAAATTATCATGATTAATTTTCTTATGTTGACCAACCTTGCATAACTGGCATAAAGCCCACTTGATTTTGATTTTTTAAAATGTGTTTTTGGATTTGAATGCAAGTATTTTGGTGAGGATTTTTGCATCTATATTCATTAAAGAAATTGTTCTTTAATTTCCTTTTTTTATAATATCTTTATTTGGTTTGATATTAGAGCATTAGCTTCATAGAATGAGTTTGGTTTCATTACCTCCTGTTCAATGTTTTGGAAGAATTTGAGCAAGATTGATTTTACCAAATGATATTAAAAATTAATTCCAAAAGGTTTTAATTTGATGATAGCCAATCTATTTTTTCATTCATTTGCTTTGGATGTGAAGTCAAAAATCCATTACCTATCAGAAGGCCATGAAGATGCTTCCCTATGTTTTCTTCTACGTCTTTGATACTTCTGGCTCTTTTATTTAGGTATTTGTTCCATTTTTAATTTCTTTTTATATAAGGTGTGAGATAGGGGTCCTCCATTTCTTTTGCAAATAGAGATCCAGTTTTCCAACATTTGTTGAAAAGATTATTCTTTGCCAACAGAGTGGTCATTCCTCATTGCCAAAAATTAGTTGGCCATAAATACAATTGTTGATTTCTCAGCTCTCAATTTGATTCCATTTGTCCATATGTCTGTTCTACTGCCAATACAATGCTGCTTTGATTAACGTGGCTTCATAGTAAGTTTTAGATTGTGAAGTGTCAGTCCTCATTGTTCTTTTTCCAGATGACTTTGGCTAATTGGGTTCTTACCTTTCCTTATAAACTTTATGATTGGTCTTTCCATTTCTGCAAAAAAGGTTAATGGAATTTTTATTGGGATTGCATTGAATCTGTAAATTGTTTTGAATGGAATTGACATCTTAAAATATTCAGTCTTCTAATCAATGAGTATTGAATATCCTTCCATTTAATTAGGTCTTTGATTTCTTATAGCAATGTTCTATAGTTTTCTGTGTACAAGTCTTTTACATTCTTGGTTAAATTTATTCTTAGATATTTGATATTTTAGTTGCTATTGTAAAGAGAACTTTTTTTCTTCTTTCTCAGATTGCTCATTACTAGTATATAGAAACCCTGCTAATTTGTTTGTTGGTCTTCTACCAGACCAGTTTAGCAAATTTGTGTATTAACTCTAGAACCTTTGTTGTAGAGTTTAAGGGAGTTTCTATATATAGGATGATGTCCTCTGCAGATAGAGAAACTTTTACTTCTTTCTTTTCAATTTGGATGCCTTTATTTTCTTTTTCTTGTCTAAATGTTCTGACAGAAATTCCAGTAAAATGTTAAATAAAAGAGGTGACAGTGGGTATTCTTGTATTACTCCAGCTGTTAGAGGAATATTTTCAGTCTTTCACCATTGAATATGATATTAGCAGTGGGATTTTCATATATGCCCTTCATTGTTTTGAGGAAGATCTTACTATTGATAACTTTTCTAAATATTTTTTTCAAGAAAGGACGCTGGATTTTGCCAAAAGCCATTTCTTTGTCTATTGAGACAGTTATAATTTTATCCCTT
>JAQZBX010081666.1:0-13645 GCA_029593785.1 Cabassous unicinctus | reverse complement strand
TGGATCCTGAGGGGAGGGGAATGGGGGAATAGACTAGATGGAACAGGGGGTATTTAGTGGCAGTGGAAGTGTTCTACATGATCTTGCAATGATGGACACAGGCCATGTTAAATATCATCAAAATTTATAAAAGTGTACAGTCTAAAATGTAAACCATAATGTAAAGCATTGACCATGGTTAGTATCTATGTTTTACTATTTGTATATCAGTTATAACAAATGTACCATTCACATATATAAAGGTATTAATACGGGAAGAGGGAAATGGGGAGGATGTTGGGTATATGAGAGTCCCCTGTATTCTGTATGTGGCTTTACTGTGACCTAAAACTTCTTTGATAACAAAATGAAAAAAAGTAAGACACTGGGGAATAAATGGAAGAAAATGTCACTGTACATACAGGACAACAGATATGACAGTGTTGGAAGGCAAAATGTCAAAAGCATTTGTTTTAATATTTTTAATATCCCAATTTTTAAATTTTATTTTATTTTTAGTTTTTAAATTTTTTTTAATGTATTTTATTTCTTATATTTAAACTTACCATTATTATTTCATTATACTATTAATTGTATTGAACTATTTTATTGGCTTAATTTTTGAAGAAGCTTTAGATCACAGAAGGGTTACAACTGGGGCATGGGAGGATCATTAGTGTGTGGTGTCAGTGATGAAGGATACATGAGAGGAATTTCACCTGTACATACATATAAGGTATATAAATGTTTTCAGATGTTCATGGGGCATTGTAACAGTGGGTGAAGATTCACACAATAACCAAGAGAATATTGAATTCCCATCCTGGAGAGCTCTGTCACATTCTCTAATGGAGCAGCAACTGTCCCCCAAAGGCAGGGGTAATGACTTGCAAAGGAGGATGGTCCATTGATGGGCCCTTGATATTGATGACTATGCTTGTGAGCCTTTGCTCTTGAAATTGAAACTTAGCCTAGTGTTGTGAGGTGCCTAAGAGTTGCCTACTGAGAGCCTCCTTCTTGCTCAAATGTGGCCTTTCTCTAAGCCAAACTCAGCATATAAATGTATTACCTTCCCCCCAGTGTGGGACAGGACTCCTGGGGATGAACCTCCCTGGCACCGAGGGATTATTACCAAGCACCATCTAGCAATGCAACTGGAAAAAGACCTCTAATAAAAGGGGGGAAATGTAAAGACAAATGAGTTTATATGGCTAAGAGACTTCAAAGTGAGTCGAAAGGTCATCCCAGAGTTAACACTTACACACATCTCAGCAGGATGTCATAGACTGCCAAAGTGGATACTACCTCAAATAGTGGGATTCTTAAGGGCTCTGGAGACACCCAGGTCCTATGATCAGGGCAGATAGCTCCAGAGTTTGGTGCCTTGCCAGTGGGCCCTACTTTGGAGTTTGTGCTCCTGAGAGTGACAGAGTTGGACTCAGTTATGGCTTCCTTACACATGGCTCATCTGTTCCTTCTAATTCAACCTATACTTGGTGCTGGAGCTGGTAGGTGTATGTCCAAGAGACTTGAATCTTTGGGCTGTCCATGTGCCAGCTGGGCCCTGAGCCTCAGCTGAGTTGCAACACCTAAACGGTGTTTAGTTTCCACCACAGCTTTGGTTTTCTTCAGTTTCCTTGCTCAGGAATCAAAGTCCACCTGGATTTTTCTTTGCCTTCTATCCATTGCTTGTGGCCAGCCTAACACTTAACTGATATACAGAAAGTACTCAATTAATGTTTGGAGTCAGCTGTATGGCCTGGCTAACCAACCTGTCAAATGTGCACTTTTTCCTGTGGCAAGTTCTCCCACTGGTTCATTGAGCCATTTGTTTCTGAGTGTTGCATACCAGGATAGCTCTCCAAGATGCAGCCTGCTTTATGAACACCCACAAATAACAATAGAAGTCTTCTCTCAATCTTAGCACAATCCAGACCATATGTTCCCCAAAGCAGCAGGGAAAAAAAAATTAAAGCAAGAGGCAAGGAGCTATTCAACTTTGTTTCACCCTGGCAAGATTTAAGGTAAAGTTAGAAAGGAAATAAATGTCTCTTAGGCAGAATCCTTGTTCTTCCCCTAGCTCTGGAGGTGATTCAACCACATCTCTTCTGCCTCCCATAGCATCTGACTCAAGAGCCTTCAAAACAATTATGGTAGGTAGTTTTTGTGGTTTCCTCTGGGGGAAATTTTTAGTTATGAAGCTACTAAACTACAAAGACCCTTATTGGCTGCAGGGAACGTTCCCCTTCTGCTTAGAGCAGGATTTCTGTTAAATTGTTGGTAGAAATCACTTCAATAAAGGTGCCTTTGCAGATAACTAACTCTGGGGAGACAAACACTGATATTGGTACTTGATGCAAATTAACCCCCAAACCTGCTGCTTATTACAGCTTTAAAGTTTAAGCCATATTGAAATCCAGCTCACAGCTACACAATGTTGATATAACAAGGTTGGGACCACCCTAACATCATTATGAACAGAGAAGCAACAATTATTTCCTCCTCTTAAGAAATAAAACTTATTTTTATAGCATGTTTAAGGCTTTAAGTGCCAACTATGTTGATTTACTTTTTTAGCAAAGAACAAAAAATTGTTATTTCAGTACTTATCCTTTGATAGGTTGTCAGATGCCTCTCTCTCTTTTTCTCTCCCTAACCTTGCTTTCCTTCCCTTGTGAGCATTGGCACATGAGGTTGTTCCCACCACTAAAGTCTCCTGAAGGGAGGAGGTGGGGGGTGATTCCCATGGCTCTTAGTAAAAGGTTCCCATAAGTCTTTGGGAAGAGAACTCTTCCTGAAAAACACCACTAGGATGATGACAAGATTGTAAAGACCACTAGATAGGGGTTGGGCAAGTTGAGCCATCTGGATGTGGGAAAAGATTCCATCACAGAGCCTTGGAGAAGGGGGCAGGGCTTGCAATGATTTACATCCATGTAGCTCAAGGCATGAATCCAAGCAGAGAGCAGAACTTGCTGAGGTGTCCAAGAGGAAGGGAAGATAAGAAAAAACAAGAAGATGTAATCAGGTGGATGGCAATGTTCATCCTCAAGAACCTCCTGTCACTAGTGAGATCGTATCCAGATATTACCTTAGGAAAGCTAGAGAGAGGGAGGGGGGAGAAAATGGTTCACCCAAGGGTAGAATCAGCCTTGAAAAGTGGCTAGTGAAGATGCTTCAGACACACAGAACATGGAAACGGGGAAAGGGACCTTCATGTCTAGGAGATATCTAAAAGGGATAAAGGAAACATTTGCAAGGTCAGCACAGGAGAACTTGAACCCATGAATTCACCCCTGAGAACCTACCATGTGCTAGACCCTGTCCTGGGTGCTAGCAATATGACAGTGAACAAAACACACAAAGTCCCTCCCTCATTGAACTTAACATTCTATTAAGACAAAAACAAAGAAACTTATAAATGTAATATAGTTTTGGGGGGTGTAAGTGCTATGAAGAAATTAAAGGAGGGTAAGGATGGGGTGGTGTGAAGGTTATCATAAACCTCTACTGTTTCCCTAACAGCTTCTGACACCTACTACAAAGATGGCTGTAACTCAATCAATCCAATTCTACCTCCAACTAACCAGTCAGGCCAGACCCCACAGGTTAAGGGCAACCCTCCACAAGATTCTCCTTCAGGCACCAGGTACAAGTTCAGAGATCAGGCCATCTGCTCTTCTGACCACCTGGCTACAAATTTGGGGCTCAATAATTAACTAAAACTACTTACTGAACTCACTGAAACTGCTATACTTATTATATATAGTAAAAGGGTACAAATAAGAAGAAGCCAAAAGAAGAAATGGAAAGGGCAAGATCTGGGAGGCTCTTAAACTCAAGCTTCTGTGTCTTCACGTGGAGCCAGAAGGCATCACCCTCCCAGTACAGAGATGTATCTTATGACTCTAAGGTCCTCAGTTTCTGTGGGATCTCATCACGTCGGCTTGAGAGGGAGGGACCCTGTGTGTTTTATTCAATGCCATATCGCTAGCACCCAGGACAGCGTTTGGCACATGGTAGGTTCTCAGGAGTGAATTCATGGCTTCAAGTTCTCCTGTGCTGACCTTCCGATTGTTTTCTTTATCCCTTTTAGATGTCTCCTAGACATGAAGGTCCCTTTCCCCATTTCCATCTTATTCTGTGTGTCTGAAGCAATTTCACTAGATTCAATGTCCATGTAGTTGAACTCAATATACAGTCACCCTCCCCTCCCAGAGGTTGGGAAGGTGGTCTATGGGCTGATAAGATGTGGCTCAAACAACAACCCCCCAATTACAAGGTTGTGTGTGGCTTCCCCACTGTAAGGCTGCAAGTGAGGCTGGCCCTACCCTGTAACTATCAGGTGTGGTCTGGGGCCCACCACAAGTAACAAAACACACATCTATCACAGGAAATACCAAAGATTCAGAGGTTGTTTTCCCAGGAACTGGCAACAAAGACCAACCCAAACTTTTCATTAAACTGCAGGTCGGGCTGCTGCTATTTAACCTGGGGGTGGTTCATGTACAGCCTCTCTAATGAGGTGGCATTTAAGCAGATTCCAATGGAAGGGACTTCTTTTTGCCGAGGGAAAAATGGCCAGGAGGGAGATGATCAGAATCAAATGAAGAGGTTCCTTCTGCAGCCAAGGGTGGGGGTTAAGGAGAAGAATTCAAGGGGTAAAGAGTGACTCTAGAAGGGTGAAGGTGGCCATAGCAAGCTCAGGACTGGGGATACTTTGGCAATCAAGAATGCCCAGAGACACTTAGCATTCTTAAGTCTTGAAACCACATCCTTAAGCTCTGTAGGAGACTGACACTTGATATGGGAAACTCACTTCTCTCCACTCCCAAACCTCTTTCAGATCATTCTAATTTCAAGCAGCTCAATAGGAGCAATTTTTTCCCTTTAATGGAACAGAAACCTGCCATCCTGCAACTCTATCCTTTGTTCCTAGTTTTGTCCCTTTTAGCCCCAAGAATAGGTGAAACCCCTCTTCCACATGAATGTCCTTCAAATATTCGAATACAGCTAATACAGAATGACTGCGAAGGTAAGAAATGTTGACTTTGGGCTTATATCCCAGCACAAATACTTCCTAACTACATGACCAATGTCAGAACACTTAGTCTCTCTGACTCTGATGGCTTGCTGTGAAAATTAAGAGATAATATAAAGTGCCTAGTCCAGTGATTGGCACACAAAAGGGCATAATAAATGACAGTTTCCTTCTCCTTAACATCTCTAATCTCAAAGTGAAGTGTCACTTGCTCCTTTATTCCTTTTGTGACTTGGTTTCAAGAGCTGTCATGATCAATTACCTTTGGATGTGCTGTTGCAACTTGGAGAGGCTTATCCAAGGCCACCGTGGAGGAAGCAAGAGCAAGTGCATGCCCACTCATGTGGCACAGTCTGGTGGGGTAAGGACAGGTGTATCATCCAGGATAAGCTAGGTTATGCTGCAGGAACATGCAGCATCCTTGCAAACCTTGGGGACTTAAAACAAAAAAGGTTGATTTCTTGCTCACATCACATGTCCTTCACAGATGGGCTCAGGCTTCTGTTTTGCATCATCTTCACTCTGGGGCCCACGATGCGGGAGCAACCACTGTCTGGAATGTCACTGGTTGCCATGGAAGAAGGAAAAGAACTCTGGATGATCTTGCACTGGCAAGGCAGGACATTCTTCACTTCCATTCACAAGTCTTTGTCATCCCACAGCCTCACTCAACCAAGAGGGGTCAAGGAAATGCAGTGCTTGGAAGGGAGGGGGCTAGAAGTAGTTGCTAAATAGCATTGATGACAACCATGGCAGCCAAGCTGTCTAAGCAAATGTGTCCAAGGATAAATCAAGTCTTTCAGTCTGTCCTCTGTACAAAGTAGTCCAATCAGGAGGATAGGGCTCAGCCAGAACCTCCAGGTGGGTGGGGATCAATCCAAGAGAACTGTCAACACTCAGTAGAACTCTATGCCTAATGTTGGGTGGGCAGCTGGGGCTATGCAGGGACCTAGGTGCTGGTCATAGAGTCTGGGGATCTGGACATAGAGTATGGCATAGGCAGAAAACCAGATGTGTGCAGAATGAAGGCAGAAGCTCCCTTATTCAGCTAAGTAAACATTTATTAAGACCCAATGGTGTGTTTGTAAATGGGGTCAAGATGGAAGCGATTAGGAGGTTCCTCAATTCAAAGATCATGGGCATTCCAAGGAAACAACAAACATTAAATCTGGTCATAGGGAAGGCAATTTAGGGAGGGGGGTGAAGGGCAGACAAGATCCCAGAGGGAGACAGAATCACTGGATCTAAGGTTCATGCAATCACGCATCTTGAGGTGGCTCAGGAATGGTGACAGGAAAATTCTGAAGACCAGAGCAAAACCATGAGGTGGACTCAACCAAGGGACCAGGGCTGATGAAGGCCAAAGAACCAAGGCCAAGGTTGCTAAAAATCCTGTGTCTCTCTAAAAGTGTGGTGCCCAAAGCTGGATGTGCTCTTGGTATGGTTCATTGGCACAGAATAAAGAAGAAACACTATTCTTTGGTTTGGAATCTTGTACACCCAGAATACCAACCCAGCAAACTTAACAATTTTGCTCTAATTAAGCTTCTGTTATACTAGGCATGACAGTCAAGTCATCCTATCATATTTTGGGCCATGGAATATTTACCTACATAAATACTCATAAACCATCCATTCAGTATCTGATTTAGAATTTTGTCCTGAATTACTGGGCAGTGATTTGAAAATTTTCTCTCAATATCTTAATCTCTCTCTCCCTCTCTCTCTCTCTGCCTTCCCTCTCTTCCTCCTTTCCTCCCTATCCCACCCTCCCCATACACACCACCCACATGCACACATAAGGGCATTTGCTGAGCTCTAGCCTCCTGTCACCTATTTTCTATGATCCCATGATTATAAGCAATTAATAAATCAACCTCACCTGCAGGTAACAATCAAGACCCCAAACTGTGACCATCTTTTATTATCACCTCATCTACTTTGGGTTTCTATTTCCTTTCACCATATTTGTTACATTTTTACTATCTTAGACCAGTTCTAAGGAGACAAACATGAAACAGGAGGTAATTCTACTTTCCCTTAGGTTTACATGACCTGCCTCCAAAAGATGATTTCTTCCTTTTTTCATCTTCTTGTCCCTTGTGGAATTTTAAAAATACACTATTGGTGAATCTTGAATTTAAGTCTACATTGCTTGAGCTGAGGTCCCCACTACAAAGCCTACTAAGAGTTGGGTAGGTCCATTTCTAAGACAAGAAGAGAAGAGATCCATGGAACTATCAGAGAACAAAGCCAGAGAATATATACAATAATAATAATTAATAATAATAAATCCTTTTTGCACATGAATGGAGGTCAGAAATGCTGAACAGATTTTTTACAGGTTTCTTGGGAATTTGTAATGATTTCATTGTTTATTATTTTTGTTAATCCCTGTTCATTCCCTATAGTCACAAGCAATAATAAATCTCAAAACAAAGCAAAAATGGCAAAAGTTTTGTGGGACTTATTTTGGAGGGAAGGAGAGATATTCCTTAAATTTCTGCTCTTCCAAAAACCAGGAGAGAGCATCCTGGGAGAAAAGCAGATGAAGATAGTTTGGAAAAACTCCCCATGGCCGCTGGAAGAAAAATAAAAGAGGAAAGGTGGATTCAGCTTGGGAAGAACTGTCTTTAGGGATTTAACCTCCATAAAAGTTGCTTTTTTCCTGATATCAAGTCATAGAAACTTCCTGATAGATCCTGTTGAATGCTAAGCATCCTTTGGCATATGCAGAACTGTGCTAAAATATATTGCAGTTTTTCCATCATTCTTCAGTCCCTAAAGACCCTCATTGCCCAGAATCAGAATTAATTTCCAATGGAAAATTTTCAGCTAAAGTTACAAATTTCGCTCACTCTCAATCAGTTGTTTATCTTTCATTAGCCACCTGTCAACATTGGCTTAATTATCTGCTGCAAGTTTCTACCTTATCAGATAATAATGAGGAGGAAGGAGGAGGGAGATGATAATAGCAAAATGATGTTAGCTAATATTTATTGAGCAATTAATATGGGCCAGGCATTGTTTTCCATGCTCTACATGTATTCATGCATTATGTGTCACCATATCTCCTTGAAAAAGGGGCTACTCTTAGCCCCATTTTGTAGATGAGAAAACTGAGGTTTAAGAATCACACAACTGGTTAGTAGGGGACCTGGCATGTGCTTCCTTCCAGCAGTCTGATTCCAGAGATTCCAACCTTGTAAACTGAGAAGCACAAAACAGTAAGAACCCTCTACTGAATGCAGAATTCAATCTTGTCTGCTGTTTTCCAGATCCGTCCATATTTCAAAATGTTTAATCCCATGAGCCCTTTCTTCCAATGAAATGTTGCACAGAATCCCAAAATCTACAGCTAACAGAGAGAAGAGTAGAGACTCCCTGCTAGAATTAGGAGCAGGGGAAGGAGCATGGAGAGACCCCAACCCCCATCAATCCCTCCCTGATGCCTCAGAAGGTTTTGCAGAGCCTTAGGGCTTCTGTGGAGCACAATTTGAAAAATTCTGGACCAACCTCTATTTGGCACCCCTCCACCAGCAAAATTGCCAACTCCAGGCTTTTTCTCCAACTTGTTTAAAAAAAACTCCAGCGTTTCCTGTTGCTTCTAGGGATACATTCAGAATTTTAGGTTTTCCATCCCCTTTCCATGCCCCTCAGGCCAGGCTTTCCTTCTCTTACTCCCATTTCCTCCAGCTGGCATGACCTCTTCACCATCCCCCAAACAGGGATCATCTTTGGGCCATTTGAAATGTTTTCTTTTTTCTCCTCTGCTTCTGCACCTTCTAACAGCCTTAAGAGTTGGAGTCACCTGCTGCTTGTCCATAAACTCTCCCCTGCCTGCTCAAGACCTACTTATTAAGATCTCAGGAGTTTTAGCGACTGTTTTAGTACTCACTCAGGTCCTGCCACTTCATCTATTAACTCGCTTCCAGGGACCAAAATAACAATGGCTTAAACAAGACCCAAATATCCTTCTCTTAAGAACATATGCAGACCTGAGCTGATAGGCAGCTCCACAGTGGGGGGACCCAGGGTCTCTCAAGGTTTTTGCTAGAAGGAAAGACCACCACCACCTCTGAGAGCTGGAATATATAGTGTATATATATATATATTGGAATAGTTTTGGATTTACAGAAAAGTTGCAAAGATAATACAGTCTCCTTATATTCTTCACCCATCTTCCCCAAAAGTTAACATCTTATAGAACCATGGTATATCTGTCAAAATCAACATTAGCACATCATTTTTCACCCAACTGCAGACTTTATTCAGATCTCCCCAGCTTTCCCACCAATGTCCTTTCTCTGTTCTGGGATGCAACTCAAGCTAACACATTGCCTTGAGCTGGACATCAGATTTGATGCCTTCCGTTTTGTCACCAAGTTCTGGTATCTCCACTTACTAAATCCTTTTTTTTCCTTTATTGTTACTCTTTAAAAATTTTTTTATTGTGTAACATAGACATAAAACTTGCCATTTTAACCATTTTTAGCTGTACAATTAAGTGGCATTAATATACCTTTTCCTTTTAAAGGGCATGACTCTGCACTCCCAATCATATCCCACTGGCAAGGAGAGAATGGATGCTGGGGGAACAACTAGCAATGTCTTCTACACTTAACTATTTCAAGGGAAAAAAGAGGGACATTTTCTTTCATCTATCTTGCAAACTTTAGGAAGAGAAGGACCTTGTTTCACACATTTGTTCCCCCTCAATGCCTTCTAAACTCAATGTCTTTCTATGTACTTTGCAGGTACTCAATAAATAGTAAAGAAGGAATATATAGAAAATAAAGAACAACAACAGCAAAAAGAATGAATATATAAGGAAGCGGATATGGCTCAAGCAACTGACCTCCTGCCTACCACATGGGAGGTCCTGGGTTTGGTTCCCAGTGCCTCCTAAAGAAGACAAGTAAGACATCGAGCTGATATGATGGGCTGGCGTGGAGAACTAACACAACAAGATGATGCAAGAAGAGACACAAGGAGGAAAACATAATGAGAAATACAACAAAGCAGGGAGCGGAGATGGCTCAAGCAATTAGGTGCTTCACTCCCACATGGGAGGCCCTGGGTTCGGTTCCCGGTAACCCCTAAAAGGAAGATGAGCACAAAATGAACAGATAGTGAGTGCAAACAATGAGGAGGTGGGGAGAAATAAATATATAAAATAAATCTTAAAAGAAAATAAGAATGAATATATAAGTTTAAGAAACAATGAACAAGAAAAGAGATTTATAGACTTTTTTGGAAATTGAAGATAAAGCTGGATTTCTTTATATCAGTGCTGAATTTAAAGTTTCTAATTTCTGAGCCCTAAATCTAAAACAGTTAGATAAACTTAATTTTTAAAAAGTTACTCTAAGAGAATATCTGAATGGGTGAGACTTTTCCAAACTGCCTTCCCCCTGCCCAACCCAAAACACACACAGACCCTCAGATATACACACAAACACATGCACATCTTCAACTTATTTAAACACAGAATCTGGAAAACTGCCTCATTTACACTCATACATATTCCCTGAGAGAGCAAATACAAAGTTAAAAGGTTGGAAAGCAGAAATTTGGAGCAGAAAAACATAATGATAAATTTACCTTTTGGATACTGATATATGATAACAGTATCTTAGATAATTTGCTGACTGCTTCACCAAATGATGAAAACATTGGTGATATTTTGGTCCAGATGATATTATTATATTTAGGAGTATGAGCTTCCATCTACCTCCTTTTTCAAAGAGAATTTATTTTCAATTATTTATTTAAAGAATGTATCTATCTTACATTTTTTCAGCAATAGTTCTATGTATGTTTTGATTATCTCTACACATATTAAAGACTACAAACACTACCAAAGTTCTAAGAAGATTCTATAGTGGTTCTGATTAAGGAATGGTAACTACATGCACCCTATATGCCAATTCCAAGCTATTTTATCAGTTCAGCCTTCCCTGCTGTGAATAAAGCCTAAAAAAAAGCAACTATAATAATAAATGATTTAAAAATAATAATTAATAATATAATGAATACTAATAAAAGCAGCTTCTCTCCCAACACCCTGGACAGTATGGGCTTAGCCAATAAGGAGCTAGACCCAGATGAGACACAGAAAGAGGAAGCTCACTCAGAGAAGGTCCCAGTGAAGCAGACTAGTAAGATAGGGAATCAATGGATGGATATGGAACCTGGCAAGAAGTCGGTGTGGATACCAATATCCCCAAGATGGCTGCTAGAAGACCCTCATGAATGAGATTCCCTCCAGAAGACAGAAGAAGGCCCAAATATTCTCCAGGGGCATTATCATTGGGCCCACCTGGGGGATTGATGGGTGGGGTAATCAATCAAAACAGCCAACACCTGGAACTCCTCCTATGTCATTCGCAAAGGGGTGGAATAATTAATGGTTTAAAAAGCAGACACAAAATCTTCCCCACTCTCTTGGCTTCTGTACCCTGCTCTCTCCATGTCCCCCCTGCATGGAACAACACACAAGTAAAACCTGGGCATTTATAATCTATAATGGGAAATCATAGTCTATAAATCAGCCCTCTTTATCACTCTTCAGCCCCTTACTCTCTACCAGGAGCCTGTGATCTGTTAGTAAAATGATGGGCAGCTTCCATTCAACTGTGGCTGGCTTTTCCTGAAAACACCCCAAAGCAAGCATAATATGACAAAGCAAGGAAGAATTTCATTCTGAAGATGCTCTTTTCTTGTCTATGTGAGAAATTCATGTTCCTTTTATTATGACTTCATTTTGCTAAAGGAGCTCCCATGCCCTTCCTGTCCTAGATTATATCACAAAGGATCCTCATATTAACTGCCTATCATTCATTCATTCATTCATTCAAGTACTTAAAGAGCACCTACCATGTGCCCCAGACCCTGTTCTAAGCACTAGGGATAACACTGTGATGAATAAAATGAAGAAGAAACAAAAACAGACCAAAATCTCTGCCTTGGTAGAGTTTACATTCTAATGAGGGAAGATAGAAAGTACTAAAATAATAATAATAAGGAAAATAGTATGCCAGTAGATGATAAGTGCTAGGGAGAAAAACAATGCCAGGCGGGGTCCGGAGTTTTGGCGTGGGGAGCAGGATGGTCAGGGGAGGCTTCCCTCAGGAGCAGAATTTGAGCAAAGTCTGGAAAGACATGTTCCATGATGCCCAAACTCTCTCTGTCAAACCCCTTGGTTTCTCTCCTGGACGCAGCCTGGGAGAGGAAGATGTTTCCACCATCCCAATGCCTTTGCTTTCTGGATCAGGACCTGGCTGGAGCAGCCAGTGCTGCTTCCCTGTTTTCCACATTAAGGGTTCTCCATCTCAGACATCTCCCCATGCTCAAGAGCCCAGCTTCTGCCACCTGCTAAGGGCCAACCCCTTCTCCTCACAAACCCTGAGCCGGTGAAGGCAGCACTTGTGACGGAATACATGCTTGCACCAGAGTCTAGGCAAGGACAGAAAGTTTTAAAGCTTTAAAGGTACACCAAGGTATCTCCATCCTCAGTGGCCTCCTGGCTGCCAGAACTTTCTGCAAAAACTTATTTCTGTTACTAATGTCATGTTTATTCAGTGTGTTTCATCTTCCCTTCTTTTTCTTTCCATAACTATTGTGCTTCTCCCTTCCCCTAGTCTCCCTCTTTCTCTCTCCCTCTCTCTCTCTCTCTCTATCTCTCTCCCTCTTCTAGTAGAAACTCTTCATTGTTGGTATAAGGGGAACAGGATGATTGCAAATTCTGATTTTGCCTAATTGCTGACTCCCTGTTTGACATGCCAGACAAGTCACTTTGACCTCCTGTTTCAGCCAGTTGGAAAACTGGTGGATGAGCAATGTTTCCCTACAAACCAGAAATAGGGTCTCCAAGCAGACCCCTCCTGGGTTAATATACTTCACCAAAAGGAAACAACTTACAATGCCAAAAAAAAAAAAAAGAAACAAAGAAGCCCAAAACCCACACTTTTTGTGTCAATCACAGCCATGAAGGGATTGCCTCATGCAAAACCTGACTAATTCTTTAGGGTGAAGACAAAATGCCAGAAAGAAATGAGAATGTGTCAGAGAGAGAGAGCAGATAGTTCTTAGGAGGCCAAACAGAAAGAAAGAGAGAGAGAAAAGAAGAAGAAGCAAAATAGCCATGGAAGGAAATAGAAGGGAAGAAGAGAGACAATGAATAAACATGAGAAAATGGGTATTAATAGAAGGAAGCTGAAGAGAAAAGCTAAAGGAGAATTGGGGAATAAATGCAAAACAGTTCTTTTGCTTCAGCCCTTGGAATATATAACATATGAAGCAAACCAGCCTTATGTTAGATTCTAGTAGTAGTCCACTTTACAAAAGAGAATTGCCTAATTTGTCTCATTTATTTAATAGCTCAATTTGGATCAAAACAAAATGTGTTTAGGGAAGCAGATGTGACTCAAGTGATTGGGCTCCCATCTACATATAGGAGGTCCAGGGTTTGATTCCTGGGGCCTCCTGGTGAAGGCAAGCTGGCTCACACAGTGAGCTGGCCCAAGCAGAGAGTGGGCCCACACAGAGAACTGGCACAGCAAGATGATGCAACAAAAAGAGACACAGAGGAGAGACAAAAAGAGGTGCAGCAGACCAGGGAGC
>JAQZBX010081664.1:0-13635 GCA_029593785.1 Cabassous unicinctus | reverse complement strand
GAGGAGGCGGGCCACGCGAAGCCGCCGGAAGGGGCGGGCTTAACGCGCCGTGACTGACAGCCCCCCGGCTCCGGGTCGGGGGTTGGTGCGAGGCCGGGTGTCGCAGGAACGGCTCGGAAATTTGCTTAAGAGTTGGCGGGACTGAGGTCGCCGAAGTCTACTCGGAGAAACGCTACTACACGCGCTGATAAAGGTGGAGGAGAGTTTCGGGGCGTGGTGCGAGGACTTTCACTCCGTGAAGCACAAGCCGTATGTCTCAGCAGTCAGCTTTGTGCAAAGAAGCCGCACAGCCGCGAGAGGGTAACGGCTAACACGGGGGAGGGGAAGACGGTATGACGGTAACCCCAGGCACTTGTGAGGAGACTATGGCGGGATAAGAATCCCCTTTGAAGAGCGGCCTTCGCCCCCGTCCGAAACGCCATTTCCGGGGCGGGGCGAGCGTAGAGGCCCGGATATGCCGCCGTTTTTCGCTTCTGAAGCGCTGGCGGTGTCACTGGTTGCTGCAGCTTCTTGCTTTATCGTGTGCCTGAGCACTTGAGGCCTCCGGGGCCCTCGCTGGACTGGAGCCGCCTTCACCCTCCTGCTTTCCGTGCTCCGGCCCGCTCCCGCCTTCTGAGGCTACGACTCCAAGAACGGTGGGCGGCGGGGCGTGAGTGAGCTGCCTCCTCCGCCATCTTAGAGGCGGCGAGCCCGGGCGCGTGTGGGCAGCGGGCGGGTCTCCCGCGGTCTGCGGCAGCGTGGCGGGGAGAGGTAATAGTCCAGGCACGTCCGGCTGTCCTGAGCGAAGCACCGCGGTCATCACTCCCTACCTACAGAGCTGGGAGTAAGTGTTAATAAGAAGCAAGATAGTTCCCTACCCGGAGAATGAGAAAATGCATGGGAGTCCCCCTCAACGAAGGCATCGAGGGGTGGGGTAGCTACACCTGCCTGAGATAGCGTCCTAATAGTTTTTAATCTCCCGTTATCTTCAGCTCTAAAGTACTCGTCCCTATTTAGGGAAAATAAAAGCACAAAATTGGTCGAACTGGGATTTAGATCAATCCCGAACCCTATAACTTGCCCTTAGCCTTGGTTACTTGGTCTTAACAGAGCCTTGCTGTTCCCGGCCCTGTGGAGATAGAAGAATGGCTTCCGCCTGTGATGAAAATTAGCACACAGCCTGCTGTCTCGAACACGCTTTGGTACAGCACAACTTCTGATACCTCATGGTTTAAACGTACTCGGGTTCTATGCAGACTGGAGTCCAGCAGGCACATGCCCCAGGGCCTGCCAATATCCAAAACCTCCAATACATGCAGCTAAGCCGCTTATTCAAGACAATAACATTAGAGGTAGAGCCTTAGGAAATCAGTTCTCTTGAGGCTTAATTTTGCACCTGCAAAATAAGGGATTTGCGCTGACAGTGTTAACATAATAGTAACCATTACTGACTACATATTCTGTGCTCCAGATACTGTACTAAGTGTTTTACATGCATTATCTCATTTAATTCTCATGAAACTCCTATTAGCTAGGTAGTAGTATTCTCATTTTAGGGAAAACAGGCACACAATACTAAAAGTGGTTTTATATTGGGGCTTCTGTGTCGTGTAATATTAGGTAAATACGTTTTAGGAACCAACTATTTCAACAATGGATTTTCAAAAGTAATCTTGCTTTTAGTAATCTCATGTGTTTAGAAGTTCTTACAATAATGTGTCATAATGTAATAGTGAACAGTGGTGACCACACAGTAAACTCAAAAAGATTTCATGAAGCACAAGTAAGTCCTTCTGGACTGAGACAGATGACTGGTGAGCACTTACAGTTAAACTCTTCATGATAAATAAAACAGTTTTGAAGTATGCTTGGGAAATAAGGTATACATTCCAGCTATATAAAAAGTGGCCATTATTATAAATGTTAACATTATTACATTTACAGGTAAAGTCCTCAGTTACTCCTATAATGCTGTGCAGAGCTGTTTGCTTACACTACATGGCTCTGAATAGCTTTGCTTTTTTAGTTTTTTTAGTTCTATTGTCTGTTAGAGTTTCCTCACTGTCAGCTGTTGCTTCTTACCATCAGTGAACATAGTTTTATTATCCTTCCCACCCTTTTAATTTACTGCTTTTAATCTGCAGGCAAGGAAGGCACATAATGAAGCTTGTTCAAAATTGTCTCAAGAGTATAAATAGATACTTTAATGGATTCTCCTTTAGAAAAAGTGTGACCTTTGTACAGAGACATTGTAACATCAGTTTTAAGCTGCTCAGAGACATTTTTTGCCGACTTCCTGGTTTGACCTACTCCTAAATTAGGAATAGATAAATTTCCTTAAGTGAATTCTTGAAAAGTTAGGTTTTAGAATATTTTTCCCTGCCTTAGGATAACAGACAATATGACTTCTACAATAGTGAGTTTAATAAATGAAATGTTCAGTGAATGAAATAACCAGGCTACCAGTTGAGGCTGTGAATTCAAAAACATGCTTTATTACATATGCATGTATTGTTTTGTACTATAATTACTTATAAAAGGCAGAAATCCCTTTGCCTATAGTCAGTTCTGATAGAATCCCCTTTTGGTCCTTTTATTAAGCTGCATAGTTACAATTTCACATATTTTGAACATATATTTCAGAAATAAGTTATTTGTTGAGAAGCCATAGAAAAGATCCAGCATTATCTAACAGTTATCACCTGTTACAGTGCAGCACACACTGAATCCAACAAATGGTATATGACAAGTATCTAACATTCCTTGGCAAACTCAATAAAATTAAACTCAATGTAATAATTACTTCTTGAGCAATTAAATGCTCAATTAAAATGGTACCAGATACATTTCCTGTCTATAAAATGCTCAAAAATCAATTTAAAATTTGTACTTTAAATTTGGATTGTGTTTGCTCTCAGTCTGGAGTGATTGGCAGAGATATTAACACATCTGTATCCAAACCACTTAAAAAATATATGATGTTTTGATAATGTATGGATTATAAACTTTCAAAGTTACTTTAGTACATTCTTAATGATAGATTTCCTTATCAGTGTTATTAGGTTATTTCTTCCCATTGATAACCTCCTGCATATTCAAGGATTAATAAATTGTTCCAGTATTTTTAATGCTTTGAAGAAGGAAAAGCTGCGTAAAGAAATATATATGATAGGCTTCTGAAAAATATGTATGGGAGTTTTGAAATGTGTCCTGTAAATACTCACTACTAAATTTATGGTGAATCCTTTTATAAAGTAGAAGATCATATTTAAAAATTTTCAATTACCTGGTTTTTTTTTTTCAATTGAGAGATACCTAGAGTCTTAGTTCTCATATGTAAAATGAATAGTTTCATTTCAACCAATATTTATTGAACACTTATTTTATTAAGAGCACTGTGAAAACAGACTACTATATTACTAACTTCCTTTATTAGATCTGAAATTCTTTGGGTATGTGGTAATTATCAGTAATAACAGAGAATGATAAAGGCCAAGATAATTCAAAGCTACTATTCTCTGGAGCCTCCCCAATCCTGCCTGCCCTCACTTACCCAAAATATATTTTGGTTTTGATTACCTTTTTTTTTTCTGATAACATTTGTCTTTTTAATTTTGTTTAATACATGCCAACTGATGACTCAGCAGTCCTGAATTACAGCTATCTTTAAAGATAGCACAGAAAGCTGATAATAGAATCATAAGTTGACTATCTTTGATCAAGACCAAGATAAATTATCCCTTCAATTAATTTGGAACATCAAATATAATATATGCAGCACTAAAACCAAATAACTGGAAACAATCCAAATGTCCATCAGTAGGGGGATGGATAAACAGTGATACAGTCACACAATGGAATACTAATGAGCAATTAAAAGGAACATTTCAACAGGGATGAATTTCAAAAACATTCAGCAAAAGAAGCCAGACACAGGTTATACTGTGAGTTCGTTGATGGTAAGGTCTAAGAACCTTAAATTGGTAGTATTTCCGTATGATGGTGGGGGCAGTGGAGTGATTTTTACTAGAAAGGACCTTTATTCAGTGATAGAAATGTTCTGCACTGTCTAATTTGGTAGCCACATATGGCTATTAAAAGCTAATATTTAAAATAAGTTCACAGTCACTTTGCTACATTTTAGGTGCTCAGTAGCACCTGATTCATGGCTACTGTTAGGGACTGTGCAAATAATGAGCATCTCCACCATCACTGATAGTTATAGAGAGTGCTGTTACTGACTTGTTTAGGATAGTACTTAGTGCTTATGATAGTCAAAATTGAAATATAATGCACATAATATATGCATTATATGTAAATACCTGCCCTAAAACCCCCAAAATAATTTAGAATAATTTATTAATATATTAACTTACCTCATTAGCCCACTTTTCCTTAATATTTTCACTCAGCACTGCAGAGAAAAGGATAAATAATAGTTATCCTTGGGAAATTTTCAAGTATGTATTAAGTGTGACCATGCAGTAGATTATGTTGATTTGCTGCTAAAGAAAGGAATTCTGCTACTTTATAATCTTGAATACATCTAAAAATCAAAAGAATTGATTTTTTGAGCAAGTAACCTAGATGATTAAGTAGAAGTGTTTCCTATTTCCTCATTGGAATTGAATTGTCTTAAATGTGGTGGACATAAAATAACCTTATTCTGAGGTAACATTTGGGATATTTAGGAGCTTTTTGATACTACCTTATGACCATATTGAGAAAGGAGGTGAAAGAAAACAAAGTTTGTAAATCAAGGATTAAAAGACCTGAATGACCTCGATTCCAAAATTGTAATTTTCATGGATTTTTAAAAGATGGAATAGCAAGTGAATTGATTCAAAATACTAAATAAATAGATATATCCATTTAATACTTTTGTGAAAGTAAGAAAAACTTTGAGTACTTATTATAAATAAAATTAATAGATACTTCTACCAGCATTTCTTTCAAGATAATGAATTTGAACTGTGATAAAGACTAATTTGTATAATTAGCAATTAATGTGATATATATATATGTTGAAGAGTGTTTTGTTTTCACTCAAAATTGTCGAAAATTGTTTGCCAAAAGTGTGATTTTATTTGATCCAAAGGTGTTTAACTTCCAGATTCTTCTTACATTTGTTCTCTCCCTGTACCTTTTTTTTTTTTTTTTTTTTTTTTTTAATGTAATGTAGAATCTCATGTCTCAACTCCTATATGGCCCTTATTCCTATTTTAAATATTATACCAAAAATAACTTCCCATTGGAACATGTCAACTACCTCCCCAAGATCACAATACTATATAAAGCCCACATTTAAATTGTTTTTTTGAATGCTTATATCAACTGTTACAGTATGTAAGTGGATTTTTTTTCACCCTTATATTTATTACCAACTAACCACATTCACTAATGAAGAAAAAAATAAAGATCACTGAAGTTGCATGAATTTGTCTCTTTTGATGCCTTTTTTGTTTTAAAAAGGGAATTTATGTGCATGGAATAGTTTTCCACAAATTATGTTTTGTTATGCTTACTGTCATTTTTGTTTTGATGGACAGGGATCACAAAATTAAACACCTTACAGTGAAACCTAAAACACCTCCAAGCAATTTGAAATGTTACCTAGTATCATTTTCCATAAAGGGAATTAATGCCAGTTTTAAGACTTTCAGAGATCTGGCTTAATATGAAAATACTGACTAGAACTTGGTTTTGAAGACCACCCATCCTACATCTGACATAGGCACCCACATTCCACATAAAATATACATAACTTAAGAATTGACTACATATGACATGGGAATCAGTATTTGTGCATTTTTATTTTACAGTTTTCATATTTCAAAGTAAATTTTTTTCAGATACCCCATATTTTCTAAGAACCTTTGAAAACATAATCCCTAAGCACAGTGCTTTATGTATAAATGGCCCTGAAATATAGAAAAACTGAAAGTAATTTGTCTCAAATAGTTTGTTTTTCCTTCTTCCTTTGAAGGAAGATTGATTAACCAGAAAATATAGAAATCCATTGAGAATTGTGGGCTTTGGATACTAGTTTCACAAAGATAGGAAAAAAACAGTAATAAAATTTTGTAAGATGATTGCTTAAGTGCACTTGAACTCAGTACCCTAATTTGGCACTGCAATCTTTACTTGATTATAAAATTACATATTATAAAAAAGTTAAAAACAATTGGATTCACATTTCAGAGGTACACTATTTGTACTTTCAAATGTGTGACACAGTAAGTATAGACTTCATATTAAGTGTAATATCATTCCTCACCCAGAGGAAATAGCCTTTAAAGAGAAACCACTACTTTTTGCTGGATTGATGAAAGACAAGAAATTTTCATGTGAATAATTAAAAAGAAGAAACAGTCTGTGACAAAGGATTTTTCATTTGGTTAAACATGCCTATTTTTGCACATGAATAAGATTAAACTCTCCCTGAAATCAAAAAGATTTTTTTTTTAATTCAAATCACCTTAAATGCTCATATCCTTTTCTTTGTATTTAGCACTGATACAATGACCCAACAATGTAATAGGAAGCACTGTTTGTAAAAAAGCCAAAAGCGACCTCATCTTCTAAGGAACCAGCTATAGAGGTGGCAGAACTGAATGATGCATAAATAAGTGGATTAGAAATGGAGCTTGTTCTGACTGGGAGTTCTCACTGATGACAGTATACTAAGGCAATACTCAAAAGTTTATAGAAGAATATTTTAAAAGTTATAATCAAAATATCACCATTTATTAGCATCTCTTAAAAAGTCACACCCCTATATTTGACAATCACCTTTGGAAAAGAAATTCCTCAAAGTTTATTTTAGACTTCAAAACATATACTACCTGTCAGAAATAGGTAAGGTAGGCTTGAAGTTGTAACTCTTGGAAAGGGAGTTGACAGGAACCTTGCTTAAATGTCCACAATCTGATGTCAACTACAATGAAGCAAGATAAAGGTGAGAAAATGTAGTCAAAAGTATAACCAACAAAGAGGGTCACTGTGGTCTATAGAATTTTTTTTCTAAATATTGTGGATTCAAAAGTTGATTAGATTTGCTTGTTTTTCCATTTGTGGAGAGTGAACCAACTAGAAACTATAAGGGAAGCAATTCTTGAAGCAAGATAAGATTTAAGATTTGGATTAAGGCTATGACTAGGAATAGTGAAAGAACATATTCTTTTAAAAAATTGTATGGAGGAAATAGTGATAGTACCTAAAAATGGACTGAGCATGAAAAATAATTCCCAATTAAGGGGAGAGATGGAAGTAGGGAACAATGAGGAAGGGAAGATACAAAATAACTAAAAGTCAGTCCATCCCTTTTCCAGATATCTTCTATTTGTCTCTACAGATTCATCCTCTACTCTTCACCCTCTTTTCCAGAAGCTAACCTCCATGGACCACATCATTGCATTTCTGTGCTCTGTGATTGCCAGTGATTTCCATCGATGGACAGGTCTGGCGAGAGATTGGAGGCGGGGAGGGAGGAGAGTGAGGTCAGGGTATTTGCTTCAAGATAGCTATATCCTTTGAAGGTTCTTCCTCACCTCTTCCCTTTAGGTTTAGGGATGGTAACAGCTTGACTGTTCTCTAGGTTACTGTGCCATCCTTTGTGGTTCCCATACACCCACATCTTAGTAAATAGGCCCTTTGTACTTTAACTCACCTCAGATTACCCTATTTCTAGTATGCCATCTGTTTCCTGTTGCGACTTTGATGATACCAAATAAGCTCACAGACTAGTTGAAGAAAGACATAGAATAAATTAGTAAATAATATCTCAAAATGAGGAGTGTAGGGATGAATATAAAAGGATAGTATTATACTTTGAGCAGAACATTTAGAAGGGGAGAAGAGGATAATAAAATAATGAGCTCAGTTTTATAAATGTAAATTTCAGAGGCAGATTCAATGAAGAGGCCCAATCAAAAGAAATCACATGAGTTATGAGAACTATCAGGTCTGCAGACTGATATGGGAGCCAGTTAGATAACAAAATAACAAAAGCTAACATTTGTGGAATAGTCTGGCAAAAACTGCTTAGTAATCTCCCCTTGTATTTTGATACTAGAATTACTTCTGGTTGGTGCTGGGCCTGAAGATCTCCTTTTCCAGTCTGGCTTGCAGCTAGGTGGAATCTCATAACTAAGCTCTTGTTAATGGAACATAGGCAGAAGTGTTCACAGGGCCACTTCAAAGAAATCTTCTTTCAAAGGCACTTGCCTCTTTGCCCCTTCATTTCATTCGCTCCTCCATCCTGCTGCTTAGAACAAGGTTGCCACAAACTTGGACCAAGCCAAGCTCATGGAGCAACAAAATAGGAGACTACATCCCTAACGATTATGAGACCACTATACTGCCCTGCACTATCCTCACATGCGAAAGAAATAGACATTGAACTTGTTTTCTGTCTCACAGTTGAACCCAATCCTAATTAATACAAGCATTTTCAGTATTAACAGTATCTACACTGCTCTCAGTTTTGTATGGGTAATATTTCACTTTATCCTTGTAACAACTCTTTATGTAGGTACTGTCATCCCCATATTTCAGATAAGGAAACAGACACAGAAAGATTAAATAATTTTCCCTAGGCCACACATCTAGTGAATGCCAGAGTTAGGATTTGAACCAAACCAAGGGAATGTGCCTCCAGAGACTACCCTCTCAACCACTTTGTTGATCTGCCTCCTTCTAGTCTCTAATCCTTACACTCAATTGTTCCTATGGAGAACAGAGGTACATTTGAAAGCTACACCCTGAAGAAGAGAAGAACATCTTACCTGAATTTGGAACAGTGCTACACAGTCTATCAAAGGAAGAATAAATGAAATGAAAAACTTTGGTAGTTTTCTACATAGCTATAATTTTTTTTTCATTGCATATTTAAGCCCAAAGTTTTCTTCATTCTTGAAAATACTGATATGTCTCTTTTTTTTTTTACTCTGAAGAGCCCTTCTGAAGCTCTATAAAGTCAAAATGCAGTTCACATCCTAGCTATCTGTTTGTGATCAGCCTCATAGGGCAAGAAGGTGATTTAGATATGTGCCACAGAGGGACTTCCCCTTGGCCATATTCTGCCAGAGTCCTCTCAGAACCCCAGCTGCGATAAACTTTAAGCAATCTAGGGGCAGGTTTTGCATTATAGACAGACTTTTCTTGAGGAAGACTCAGCTCTCAGTCAGGAGTCCATCCTTATGGTGAAAGTCTCTGTTGCACTCACTTTAGCAGCAGGAGAGCTTCAAGAATGTTACTGGGCTTTGTTATCCTCTCAAAGAAACTAGAGAAAAAACTTGTTTTTTTTTTTAACATTAAGGGCATCCTGAGGTGGATTTTTTGTTTTTTGGTTTTGTTTTTCGTTTTGTTTTGTTTTTTAATGTTTAGAAAGAGGAGAAAACTGGACCATTGAAGATTGTGCTATTCCCTTCTCATCTGGCAACTAGAGGCTTCAGAAAGGCCATTGGGGCCCACGGCGACCCCCTGGCTTCACTCCTTGGATGACAAGATTCATAGTTACTTGCAACAACACTGAGGTCTTGACACTCTGGTTTGTCCTCCCGTATTAGGAATCACCCATGCTTTCGAGAGACTCCTGCCCCTCTGTGAACATAGCGGTCCTCCCCAGTATGGTAGTCCAACTCCTTCCCACTCATTATGTGAGTCTCCACCCACTGATACAACACATTATGATAAAATGATCACTCACACACTCCCTAGAAGCCTGCTCCCGGTGCACCCTGTCTTGATTCCCCCTCATCCAACACCTTAAACCCGTAACCCTTCCTTGTCATATTGCCATAAGAGCATTCCCAACTTTGTACTTTCAACCACATACCCGCCAATCCCCAGTGCTTACCTGGTCCCTCTCCCAACCGTCCCCCCAGTTCCCTGGACCTTCCAACCCACCCTCTCCAATCTAACCACCTATCAAACCTGCACTGCACAACCCAATAATACCACTACCCTCCTGTCATATCCCTTCAATGCACAACTACACACTTTCACCTTATCAAAGATTACATCTGTATGGGTGTTGGCTCACAACCTTCTCCCTTTCTATTTCCTGTAAACCTATCTTCCGGACAATAGCTCTCTGATTCTGCTCAATTTGCTTAATATCAGTGAGGTCATGTAATATTCGTCCTTCAATGCCTGTCTTGCTTCACTCAACATAAGATCCTCAAGATGCATCCATGTTATCCCATGTGTTAGCACTGTATTCCTTCTTACAGCTGAGTAATATTCCATTGTATGTATGTACCACATTTCGTTTATCCATTCATCTGTTGATGGGCATTTGGGTTGATTTCCAACTTTTGGCAATAGTGAATAATGCCGCTATGAACATTGGTAAGCATATATCTGTTCGTGTCTTTGCTTTCAGTTCTCCTGGGTATATACCCAGCAGTGGAATTACTGGATCATATGGCAGTTCTATAGTTAGTTTTTTGAGGAACTGCCAAACTGTCCTCCACAATGGCTGGACCATTCTACATTCCCACCAGCAGTGGATGAGGGTTCCCATTCCTCCACATCCTCTCCAACACTTATAGTCCTCTGGGTTTTTTTAATAGCTGCCAGTCTAATGGGTATAAGATGGTATCTCATTGTAGTTTTGATTTGCATTTCCCTAATAGCTAGTGATGTTGAGCATCTTTTCATGTGCTTTTTAACCATTTGTATTTCTTCCTTAGAGAAGTGTCTTTTCAAGTTGCTTGCCCGTTTTTTAAATGGGTTTGTCTTTTTATTTTCAAGGTGTAGAATTTCTTTATGTATGCTGGATATTAGGCTCCTATCAGATATACGGTTGCCAAATATTTTCTCCCGTTGAGTAGGCTGCCTTTTTACCTTCTTGATAACCTCCTTTGAGGTACAAAAGTTCTTAATTTTGAGGAGATCCCATTTATCTATTTTTTTCTTTCACTGCTCATGCTTTGGGTGTGAAGTTCATGAAACCATTTCCTATTACAAGGTCCTGTAATAGGTCTTCCCTACCTTATCTTCCAAGGTCTTGTCTTTATGGTCTTGGCTCTTATATTTAGATCTTTGATCCATCTTGAGTTGATTTTTGTATAAGGTGTGAGATGGTGTTCCTCTCTTATTCTTTTGGATATGGATATCCAGTTCTCCAAGCACCATTTGTTGAAGAGGCCATTCTCTCCCATTTGAGTGGGCTTGGTGGCCCTATCGAATATCAGATGACTGTATATGTGAGGATCTATATCAGAACTCTTAATTTGGTTCCATTGGTTACTATGTCTTTCCTTGTGCCAATACCATGCAGTTTTGACCACTGTAGCTTTGTAGTATGTTTTAAAGTCAGGTAGTGTGATTCCTCCAATTTCATTTTTCTTTTTCAATGTCTTTGGCTATTCGGGGCCTCTTACCCTTCCAAATAAATTTTGTAGTTAGTTTTTCCAATTTAGGAAAAAATGCTGTGTTGATTTTTATTGGTATTACATTAAATCTGTAGATTAGTTTGGGTAGGATAGACATCTTCATGATGTTTAGTCTTCCTATCCATGAACAGGGAATATTCTTCCATTTATTTAAGTCTTCTTTGATTTCCCTTAACAGTGTTGTGTAGTTTTCTGTGTATAAGTCATTTACATCTTTAGTTAAATTTATTCCTAGGCATTTGATTCTTTTAGTTACTACTGTAAATGGTATTTTTTTTTCTTGATTTCCTCCTCAGATTGCTCATTATTGGTGTACAGAAATGCTGCTGGTTTTTGAGCACTGATCTTACAGTCTGTGACTTTAGTGGGTAATGGAAGTGTTCTATATGATTTTGCAATGATGAACAGAGGCCATGTAAAATATCAAAATGTGTAAAACTGTACAGTCTAAAATATAAACCATAATGGAAACCATTGACCATGATTAGTAGCTATGCTTCATTATTGTATATCAGTTGTAACAAAGGTACCATCCACATATAAAAAGGTGTATTAATACAGGAAGGGGGAAAACAGGGAGGATGTTGCATATATGGGAGTCCCCTGTATTCTGTATGTGACTTTACTGTGACCTAAAACATCTTTGAAAACAAAATGAAAAAAAGTAAGACACTGGGGAATAAATGAAAGAAAATGTCACTGTACACATATAGGACACCAGATATTATAGTGATGATAATATCACTATAACAACTATATAACAACTATAGTTGTTCATTATTTTTTAATATCTCAATCTTTTTATTTTAGTTTTAGTTTTTTAAAATTAAAAAAATACATTTTAAAAATGTATTTTATTATATTTAAACTATCATTATTTCATTTTCCTTTTAATTGTATTTGTCTACTTTATTGGCTTCATTTTTGAAGAACCTTTGAATCACAGAAGGGTTAAAACTGAGGCAGGGGAGGATCATTGGTGTTGGGAGTCAGTGATGGGGGATACATGGGAGGAATTTTACCTGGGCATACATATAAGGTATATAAATATGTTCCAATATTCATGGGGCATTGTCACAGTGGGTGGAGACTCACACAATATTGAATTCCCGTCCTGGAGAGTTCTGCCACATTCCCTAATGGAGAAGCAATAGTCCCCCAAGTGCAGGGACAATGACTGGTGAAGGAGGATGATCCATTGATGGGCCCTTGATATTGATGACTATGCTTATGAGCTTTTGCTCATGAAATTGAAACTTAGCCTAGTGTTGTGTGGTACCTAAGAGTTACCTCCTAAAAGCCTCCTTGTTGCTCAAATGTGACCTCTCTCTAAGCCAAACTCAGCATATAAATGCATTACATTCCACCCTCACCCCCACCCCACATGGGACATGACTCCTGGGAATGAGCCTCCCTGGTACCGAGGGATTACTACCAAGCACCAACTAGCAATGCAACTGGAAAAAGATCTCAAATAAAAGGGGGAAAAGGTAAAGACAAATGAGTTTATATGGCTAAGAGACTTCAAAGTGGGTCGGGAAGTCATCCCAGAGGTAACACTTAAGCACATCTCAGCAGGATCTCATGGACTGCCAAAGTGGATACTATCCCAAATAGTGGTACTCGTGAGGTCTCTGGAGACACCCAGGTCTTATGGTCAGGGCAGATAACTCCAGAGTTTGGTGCCTTGCCAGAGGGCCCTACTTTGGAGTTTGTGCTCCTGAGAGTGACAGAGATGGACTCAATTATGGCTTCCCTACATGTGACTCATCTGTACCTTCTATTTAAACCTGTACTTGGTGCTGGAGTTTGTAGGTGTATGTCCAATAGACTTGAATCTTTGGGCTGTCCATGTGCCAGCTGGGCCCAGAGCCTCAGTGGAGATGCAACACCTACTCTCCAGTTCATTGGGCTCACCCAGGAAAACTAACAAGGAGGTGAGGATTGACATCCACCATACCAAGGAAATGAGAGAGCCTACAACTGCAAGCAAGAGAGTCCCATCCATCAGCTGTATGGGATCAAAGCCCCCCCTCAATTAGAGGTGGAGTGGACATCACCATCCCAGAATCCTCAGGATTGGGGAATGAACTATGGACTGGAGTGGACTTACGGGTATTCTACTACAGACATATTGTGATTCTAGCATTGGAAGAAATTACAACATTGATTTGGAGGCAATGGCCCCTGGAGGCTCTGGGGGCGGGAGAGGGAAAAATAGGTGTAATACAGGGGCTTTTTCGGGATTTGGGAA
>JAQZBX010081663.1:0-13644 GCA_029593785.1 Cabassous unicinctus | reverse complement strand
CACTCGTTCTCACTGTCTTCTGCTGTCTGTGTCTGTTTGTTGTGTGCTCATCTTCCTTTTTTTTTTTAGGAGGCATCAGGAGCCGAACCTGGGACCTCTCATGTGGGAGGGAGGCGGCCAATGACTTGAGCCACCTCTGCTCTCTGCTTGTTATGTCTCTCATTGTGTGTTTTCCTTATTGTGTCTCTTCATTGCTTCATCTCGTTGCGTCATCTTGTTGCATCAGCTCGCCACGCCAGCCCATTGCATCAGCTTGCTGTCTTGCTCGTCTTCTTTAAGAGGCACCAGGCACCAAACCCGGGACCTCCCATATGGTAGGTGGGCACCCAACTGCTTGAGCCACATCCACTTCCTCTCAGGTTTGCTTTTAAAATAATTCGGTAAGGAGAGAGAGGGATAGAAGCAGCAAGTATGGCAAAACGCCAATAGTTGTTGAATATTGGTAATGAGTGTGTGGGGCTTCATTGTAGCATCTCTCCATTCTATGTAGGTTTATGTCTTTTCAAAATTTAAAAAGTAAGTACCAGAATATAACAGGAGATTTTCTTCATAGCTATGGATTTGGCCAGGCTTTTAAACTGAGCTAGAATCCAGAAGCCATGAAAGAAAAGATTTTTAAAATCAATTAAACTTAAAAAAAGAAAACCACATTTTGTACAGGGGTAAAAAGCCACCAAAGAGAAGGGAGCAAACTAGGAAAACTATTCACAAGTCACATAACGTAAGTGGCTGGTACATAAAGCTTCTAGAAATCCTTTAAAAAATTAAGTGCTGCAGGAAAATTGGCAAAGGATCTGAACAGACCCCTCACAAAAGAAATTTAAATGGCTCTGGAACATGGAAAGATGTTCAACGTCTTTCATAGTAAGACAAATGAAAATATGCTCTTCTGAAAAAACACATAATAGCATCTAGAACTCGGTAATGATACATGCTGTTTGGTGAGACTGTGGGAAACAAGAAGCGTTGCTGATGGAAATGTAAAACGGTAAAGTGCCTATGAATTTGACGGGTTCTGTCAAAATGACTCAGGCATTTGTTCTTTTGCCTGGCATTCTTATATTCAGGGTTGTACACTGTAGCTTTGTTTGAAATAGCAAAAGATTAGAAGCCTTCATCCCATCAATAGGGGACTGGTTAAATTAGGGAACATCCATACATTGGAATACTGCACACCTGTAGGAAAACGAGAATGCCATCTGTGTACCCGTATGGAAAGATCTCCAGAGTACATTGGTAAGTATACTTTGCATGCCAGTATTTGTGCATAAAAGAAGAAATAAGTATTTATTTGTTTTTGCTTGCATAAAGAAACTCTGGAAGGACAAACAAGAAACCAGTAACTAATACCTAGCAAATGGGGGAGAGGTATTTCACTGTGAACCTTCGCATAACTTCTTTTGATTTATTTTAATTCTCTAAGTGTATTACCTATTAAAGAAATTACATAAATAGATTGGATTTTTAAGACTGTACTGTAGGCTCAGTTTTATGTAGTCACCTTTATAGATCAAGCCCTGGCTTTATGTATTACATCTATTGGCTGTCCAATTTTATATGAGTGAAAATCCAAAAATAACAGTTAGGTCATTTGAAAACATATGCCATGAGCACCTTATTAAATTTTCTTTTCAATATGTGTGTTTGTTGAGAATGTGGTCTGACCGGCCCTGGATGGGTATTTCGGTTAAGTAAGATGTTGTGACTGTGTTGAGAAGGCAGGCTCCCCCTGCTCATTCCTGTAGCATTTCATCACCTCCCTCGGATCCAGCCAGCCGCTGTGGTAATACGAACATTAGGTTAGAAAACTACAGGTGGAGAAAGGCGATGAGCTGTCTGTCCCTTACTGCATCATGATTCTTGGAAGAGATTTTAGCCCGGAGCCAGAGCTATTGCATGCATTGGTGACTTGACTGCAAGCTATGCTTATTGAGTGCTTTCCCAGGTTCGTTTTAAAAGCTGCATGTTAGCACCTATTTTACTTACTTTGCACCATGCCCAGCAGAATTCCTTCTTTAAACACGAAGATCCCTGTCTTTAGTCTTTCAGGAAGCAAAATCACTAACTTTCTTACCCTTCCCCTCCCCCTTTTTTATTTTTTATAAAGATGAAAGGGTTAAAAATGCTATTTACGTTTTTGTTCCGTGTATCAGGGAAGAAGGTGAAAGAGGACAGGGCTTGTGGGGTTGTCATTCCTTCACGTGGGACTAAATGCCGTTCATGTGGACACTTGTATCCCGCTCAGCAGTGCTTTTACTTTAACTTCAAATAAAGGCACATCTTGTAGGGGAAAGACGGCCTTCCTGACTTCCAGGAGTCAGACCAGCTGTTAAAAAGTCCTTCCTTATAACCTCAATGGGAGTGAAAAGGTTTCAGTAATTCTTTTTGTACCTCTCCCCTCTTTCTTTTTAAAATTAGATTTAGTAGTCTTTCAAATTTGAGAGTTTGCATCTTTAAACAGTGTATCGCCAAGCCACTGAAAACTGACTTCACAAAATCATAGTGTTCACAGGTTTTCACTTAGAAACAGTGACCCCACAAGCGTTTACATGCGGGAATGGAAACGTGTGTATTTTCTCCTTCCAGATCATTCTGGTGGTGGGCACTTGCACCTGCCCCAGCCCCTTCATGAACAGCTGGCGCAGTGTGATCCCTTTGGCTTTTGGGGGCTGGGGGAGGCCAAAGGGAGCCCGCCCCACAGTCCAGAATGGAAGGTGCCGCAGGTCCGAGCAGGGTAGTTGTGCACATGTCTTGTACTAGGTCCGAGCACTTCACGAAACCTCCAGAAATGTTCGTTTTTAATTGATTGCTAAATAATCAAAACTCTGCTGGGGCGGGTGTAGCTCAGTGATTGAGCACCTGCTTCCTGTGTACAAAGCCACGGGTTCATTCCCCGGTATCTCCTTTAAAAAAAAAAAAACAACCAAAAACTCTACTGACATGGACAGCGTTTCTGTTGTCAGTACTTAGAATTGCTAATAGCTAAATAAACTGTTAAAAGAATAAAAGACTGGAATATAGCCTAGTAATCCTGGCACACTGTTTTGAAAGAAAACCACCAAATCACAGAGTTTGGCTAAGTTGAATTTATACTGATCCACAGGCAATGACCTGGTCAAAAGAGAACCAATTAGCAGTCAACGAACTGGATAAATATCCGAGTGATTGTTTCCACGTGCAGGTGATAAATTAGGAAGTAATCCGAGTATTTGTGTGCCTGGGACAGAACAGGATGGTACAGGGAAGGATTGGACAGAGTGGGCAAGGAAGGGGGTAAATGTGATGGAGGGCAGTGGGCGGTGCCACCACCTGCTACCTGGCAACCAAAGTGACGGAAGCCTGGCCTTGTGCCACCTGCTCCATTATGTGTGAGTGGCTGATCCTCAGAGCAAGTTATGATCTTCACCGTTCTAGGGGGAAACGGGCCTAAAAGTCACAGAGCTGAAGCAGGGGTTTGAGCCCATGTCTGTCTTAAGAGCCCAGGCCTGGCATCTCGGGGCTGAAACACTTCTCTTGGCCTTAAGTAGCATCCGTGATCTGTCATTACTCACCTGTCCCTACAGGCAAGCTAAAAGCCAGGCGTTCCGTCTATGGCAAGAACCTCATTAGACTGTCACAGGTTGTAACTCAAGCTAAACCACCTCCCAAATCTGGGGCCCCAGTCGGCCAGGTGTTAGGGTGAAAGAATGTGTATAGCCTGGCTTAAACACATTTCCACTTCTGGAGAATGAATTTAGAATGCAATTCTCACTAATGAGGGTTTAGAAGCCTCCTTTTCACCAATAAATGAGAGCGCATTTTGATCTTTATAATTACTTTTGGGGTTTGGTAAATCTGGCGTGCACATTGCTTTTATTTTATTTATTTATTTATTTATTTTTAAAGATTTATTTATTTATTTATTTATCCCCCCCTTGCTGCTTGTGTTTTACTGTGTCCATTCACTGTGTGTTTCTTCCGTGTCTGCTTATCTCCCCCTTGCTGTGAGGTTCTGCTGCATCAGCCCACCACGCCGCGCGGGCCGGCCCGCTCTCACAAGGAGGCCCCGGGTTCCAAGGAGGCCCCGGGAACCCGGGGCCTCCCGCATGGTAAACGGGGTCTCTATCGATTGAGCCACACCCGCTTCCCTGTGCATTGCTTTTAGATTCAAACATGGCATGTAGCATTTTGGAAAAAACCAAAGTGAACAATAAAACTCGGAGGCAGGGGGTAGTTTTTCTTGTATGCCTTTGCTCTGGCATCTTATTTATGCTTGTATTGTCAGTCATTGACTTTGGATGACAAACTTGTCTAACTGCAGTAACGCGGTTCTGAGATATAGAGGATGAAACCACAACAAACTCGAAGCCTTCCAAGTGAGCACAGGAGGCCTGTGTGTTAATGACGGGCAAGTGGAGCCAGGAGAAATGGTGTTTAGAGAAAGTATAGCACAGACGTCTGGGTGGGTCCCTGCCATGCGGTGCGGGGTGTCTGATTTCTAGAAGTGATGTGCTCACCATCTGGGACAACTGTGTTATGTTATCTACCGGGTGGCTTTTGGGTCAGTCGAGCCCTTCTCAACACGTTGCCTACAAAAGTGGTGCCATACATGGGATGGGCCTATGCTGATGTGGCAGTGGGGTTGTAGTGACATCATCTCTCACTGCCTCCGCTCCTCTGCCCCCTGGATCACCGGGAGTTTGTTGTGATCTTATCAGAGTTCCACTCCTTGATTTTAGTGTGGTCCTTTCCCCCCAGCATCTCAGGTCTGGGGCGGATAAAATTGTAATTGCGTATTCCCTAATGATAATTGTTTAAAGGCACCCCCAGGTGACAGATTTTACCCTGCAAATGATAGTGGTGTGTAAAACAGAAAACCATGCATTCGTAGAGTCCCAGCTTCGCTGCTGACACCACCTTAGCCAGCTCTTCCTTCAGGTGAGAGGTTCAAATGCTTCTCCCCCTGGGCAGTGCCCTGGAGTCAGCTGGGGAGCTGTGAAAAAAATTCTGATGTTTGCTTTCCACCCCAGAGATTTTTGTGGCCGGGGCCTGGGGATTTTTTAAAGCTTCTCAGGAGTCCAGCAATCAGCCACCGTTGAGAACTACTCATCCAGGGATTTTTTTTTTTTTTTCTTTCTAAATTTAATTTTGCCACAACATGCCAAATAAATTTGACTGCCCCCTTTCTAGTTTGCTGTCAAGTCAGATGTAACTAATGACCAACATTCAGAGTTAAGCTTTTTTGACCATCCTCAGAGAATCTCATCCAGCCCCAAACTGCAGGGGTAGCCTGTGTTATCAGTTCATTCATGGGCTTCCTGTAAGTGACGCCCCTACCCCTACCTCCACTTCTTACACTGTGATTTAAAACAGCAAACCAAACGGAAAAGGGCTCTCCTCAATAATATCCAACTTAACACATACTTATGAGCCACAGTTCTTGCATCTCACGAGAAACCCAGATCTTGGCTGCCTGACCTTTCTAGATGGGGTTTTGTTCTTTCTGCTTCCCCCTGGGGGACCACAAAAACTTTTAAAACAAAAAAGGAAGACTGAGCGTAAACACAAACAAAAAATTGGAGAGAAAATAAAAAATATTCTCATGCTTCAGAACTTGTTCTAAATTTTCCTGAGAAAAGAAAAAGAAGCACCTATTATTGTGTGTGTTTACCTGAAGGGTAAGGTCAGGCTTTAGCAGCTGAGTGGTGCCCTTGGGGTCCGGCAGAAACCCCAGTCTGAGGCCCACTGAACTGCCTGCACCTCATCTCTTACCTGCCCAAACTAGTTATTGCAGAGAAGAAAGATTCCTGCTACAGAAAACACTTTTTTCCCCAAATCAGCATCATCAAATATTTCAAAAGCTAAACAAAAAGCCATATTGGCTTGCAAGGATTACCCACACCCTTGAATCAGTAAAAAACAGAGCTGTGCAGGGAGGGATGGGGAGAGGTTATTTTGTGCTCAGGAAGATGCCCCAAGGCAGCTGTAGATAGCATTGTTTTCGTTCAGCTCTGGCTGGGCTGGTGTGCACATTAGCTCAGCTTCCAAACCTATCACCAGACGTCTGCCAAAGTCCAGCATCTACACAGCCACCCCCTCCAAGGCTTGAAGACAGCAGTTTTGAATAAAGGCTAACAAGCTTTTCATATACTCCTTAGAGGAAACGGAGGCCCTCATCCCGCCAGACCCTGGCCCAGGCTTCCAGGCCCGGTCCCCACCCACCCCAGAGGTAGTAGCTGCTGCGTTTTAGAGCAAATGGGATAATCCTTTCCCTAGTTTCAGGCCCCTCCACTGAACTGGAGACACCAGAGAGAGAGCGGGGCAGCTAGGGCGGCGTACTGGAGTTTGCTCCTAGGTTGATCAGGGCGCCTGCAGGAAGCCAGGGCTCTGCAGCATTCTGGGAGCCAGCAGCCTTTCTCCAGGCCATCCCCACCTGCCAGGGCACACCTGTTACCTGTGCCATCTTCACACCTCTCACTGACCGGTTTTTTCCTTTCTTAACTGTCCTGGAGGCCCGTGTCCCCATCTGTGACAGGGAACAGTAATCCGCGTCTTCCTGCCAGCAGGATCCCGAGAAGTCCCATTGACTAAAGCCCTTGGAAAATCATAAAACACTCTACAGTATCCATTTCTGTTGAAGTGAAGATTAAGTGAGATAGTGAAAGCATTTTGCATGCAGTTAGGGACTGTATAAATGTCAAGTGATAGTGTTATTAATTGATGCTGCCCAGGCGGAGAATTCCCAACTTGGCCCTGGGTGAAAAGTTCATTTGTACAGGTGAGAAGGTGGAAAAGGGGGTGGGCAGAGGGGATAGGGAGACCCCCTCTAGAGGACGCTCAGTGGGCTGCACCCGGGCCCACCCCGACCCCACACTTCCTCTGTGGCAGGATGGCTTACTGATGCTCTCACCAGGAACTCTATATCCAGAGGGAAAGAATTTTAAAAAGACAAATTACAGAGAAGGAACTCCCATAGAGGGCAAGGGCGGGGCCCAGCCTGGGCCTTCAGGCTGCCTGACTGGCAGGACTGGTTGCCCCAGAGAGGAGACGGCCCCTGTTGAGGGTGGCGGGAAAGGGCCATTGAGGCCGATGCCGGCAGGAGGGCGGCTCTGTGGACTGGCCACCTGGCCCATCTTCCTACGGCCGGGGTAAAGGCTTCCTGAGTGCGGGGTGCGGGGCGACCCCCTCGGCCGATGTAACTGGGCATCACGGCTGAGCTCCTGGAAGCAGCCCGTCCTGCTTGCTCCCGGAACCCCCTCACTGCAACTCCAAATCCCACCACGGAGACCCGTTTAGTTAGGGCTTTCTGGGGCCACAAAATCATAACTGAGGAAATAAAAAGCCCCCACCAGCTCCTCCCGCTCCCTGTTAGTGTCGTCTTTTTTGCTGTCCTTTACTAAAGTCGTTGTGGGTTTACAGAACAATCATGCGTAAAATACAGATGCCCATGTACCACCCTGCCAGAGGGGTCTTGACCTTCCTGAACTTTCTCAATCTATGAACCATGGCAGGGGCTGGGGAACCCAAAACCAAGCTTTTTAGAATTGGGTGTCACTTAAGAATAAAAGGACTTTTCAAATTATAGGGCTTGGAGTCGGTCCATTTAACAGTGTTATTGTCTTTAAAAAAAAAAACTGTGAGGCTCATTTATTGACTTTAGCTTTATATGTGCTTGTGTTAAATATTCCTCATAAAGTCTGACATGTCAGAAGTATTATGTGGATGAGTTGGGACAGCCCTAGTACATCCTCACTTCCCTTGGAGAGCTGATTTGCTGTGGGTTCCACGCAAGCTACGAGAAGTGGGAAGGCAGGGAGCGGCAGACACACACACCTTTGGGTTTTGATAAGGAACCTTGTCAAAAGGTTGTTTAGTGAGGACAACCTGGTTTTGAATGGCCTGACCCTGATGGCCTGAAAGAATTAGTGAATGTCTTCAAGAGTAATATAGAGAGAAGACCAATCTCTTGCGAGACAGGTGGGGATCAGGGTAGGCTGAAACAAGCAGTGTTTCCCAAGGACCAACTCATTCTACTTCAAGTTAGATTCTTGGGCAACTCTACTTACCCTGGAGATATTAGTTTGAAACATTAAATGGATTGTTTTATTTAAAGCAAAACTCTTCTCTAAAAACTATTGAAGAGGTCAGAAGGTACTCTTGTTAGTTTCATTTTACAGACTTGGAACATGTAGCCCAGAGATGTTAGGTAGCTTGCCCAAGGTCACACAGCTAGTAAATGTTGGAGCAAGGATTTGAACCCAGGCATCCAGGAACAGATCCATGGAGGCCTCCTAGTGTCTGCACTGATTTTTTTTTTCCAGGGGAGGGGCTTGGGATCCTCTGAGAGAAATTAGTTGCCTCTGTACAAATATTACCACTATTGATAGTAAAAGTTTTAAGCATAATACAGAGATTGGGGTCACAATCTTTATGCTGGTGTTTAAACCTGGGTCACCGTGTTTGATAACTTTTCAACTGACTTTGAATATTCAAAGCCCTACTTTTGTTTAAAATTGCACTTCAATCAAAATTTAATTAAGAACTTTTGCCAGCCATGCTGGTCCATTCTACAGCACCCAACACGCTCTAAGGACTTACGTACTTGGAAATGATTAGTTCTGATACTGCCAATTTTAAAAAAAGGCGGGCAGCATGGAAGGTGAGAGAGTAAAATCACAGTGTTCTGCAGCTTTGAATTCATGACTTGTTTTGTTCGATGGGAGATCCTGAATAAAGTGTTCACACAGTGGTAGAGTTTGTATACAAAAGATAGGTGTCATTAGGGCACCTTACTGAATCAGGATTTTTATATGTAGACCCATTACTCTTTTATGGGACTGCCTCACCTTTCTATTTATAACTATTAGTATTTTAGTTTATAGTAAGGAAAACACCTGAAAAGAGCAAAAGCGCTTCTCTTTGATGATGAAGCCTCCGTAATTTGGATGCCAAGGGTAGTTGCGACCCGCAGTCATTTTATTCACCAGATACCGATTGAGGCCCAAAGGGTGCCGAGCTCTGGGCCTGGGCTGGGGAAAAACAAGTGGTAAACAGGATTGAAGGAGTCTCTGCCCTCAAGGAGGTAAAGAGATGTACCAGCAACACAAAATAACCAGCGCGCACAGGGTCTGGTGTTTCACAAAACCCTTTCAAATGCATTAAAACAAAAGGCTGCTGGGTGTGTGGCCTCTATCCTTTGTTCCAGTTGTTTCTTACAGAACAAGATTTGACCTCCAAGGCTCTCAATAAATAGTTGCTGGATAAATGGATGAAATAATTTGCCAACATTTAAGCTCTTGTGTATCTCAGAGATATTAAAACCGCTTTAGACAAAAATGTCCTAGCTTCAGGCTAAGAGTGGACATGATGAGGTGAACTTTGGGAGGTGCACTGTTCTCTTTCTGACACTAGGGGACCACATAGTGCAGTTAAGGAATCAAGTTTTTAACGAACCTTTTTTCAAAGGAAGATTAGTACACGAGCTAGTGCTCTTGGCTCTGGCTGATTGTGACCAAGTGGAATCCCTACTGCAGGAAGAGGCTTACAGCTGTATCAGCATATTTTAAGCCTAACATATGTTTCCCAGTTAAAAACACATGCATAAAAATAGCCTGATAGTGTCCTTAAAAATAAAGTATTATCTAAATAGGTACCAAATAAAGATTTAGTGTTTAATCTTTTTAATATCACCTTCTGCCACCCAGTCAAATAGCATCTGTGATACGCTGGCCAAAAGGCAAATGTACGTATTCAAACGAACACACTGTCCTCTCCGGGACAGGAAAACATCTGAAAAGCCTCCGTCATCCTGCCTGTATAGTTATAATTGGCACAGCTCTAATTCTAGCGGGAAATGCAGTAGTTCTGGTTCTGCTAGATTACGTATACACCTTCAAAACGGAGTATCAGTTGCTAGTTTAGTTTAATCGAGTCAGTGAATAGTTCTCTTTGTCAGGAGCCTGTTGGACAATCTCGATTAAGATATAAGAAATGACAACGGGAGGGCAAGTCCAATAATATCCTTTAATGTCAAAGAAGGAGTCATAGGGGCTGGAAGAGAGGCCTTTGCTTTAACAACATTAATTTAATTTGAAGAAAACTTGTTCCTTCAGTAGACACTGGTGATTGAGGAATCAATTTATTTTTATTTATTTATTTTTTATTAATAAAGCATACAATTCATCCAAAGTGTACAATCAGTGTAATTTATTTTTTATTACTCTCTTCAGTTTGTGGTTCCTAGGTTCCCAAGGGATGGCCCTACAGGCATCTCCAGGTAAAACCAAGTCACCAAACCGTCCATTCTCCAGCAGCTTCTTCTTCTTTGTTGACAGAGCATCCTGGCAAGAGTAGATAGCCAGTAGCTCAATTGTTTCACGGCCTTTCTTTTCCATGCCGAGTCTCTGGTGGAAGTACTAATTAGGAATCAAAGACCCACCAAAGCGGGCAGCTGCAGGAGAAAGCGGGAACAATACTTCATCGCTAGCTAACTCGGCCTTACATAATGGGGAATTAAAACAAACACAAAGCCAGCCAGTTCAGAGGTGGCACGCCGCAGTGGGCGCGTGACTCTCCTCCATGTTCTGGGGGTGACAGTGGACAGAGAGCAGCTCCACGGCCCGCCAGGTGCTCACTACACCTGCTGGCCACCTGGCGTTCCTCTCCCCCTTTGCCTAACTCAGGTAAATAGATGCAAGCTGATCCCTTTGGTGCTGGGATCGTGAGGGCAAAGGTGTCTGAGGACACTTTGTCCGGGGGTGTCCCACACCTCTTGCCATGAATTTCTAGACAATTGCAGATACCGCTATTAGAGAATCCCTTAGGACTGAATCGGGAAACCCTCGGATTAGTGTAAACTGAAGGTTGATCTGATATCTAGGGCCCCATTATATTTGCATTTCATAGGCATCTGCTTTTCCTAAACTTTGTTTCAAACACTCCAAACGCCATTCCTCAGAGAGGCAGAGGATGAGTGCTAGACGTTAACTGTTGCGTCTCTGAGAAGTGGTAGAGGAACCGTGTCAACACAACAAGTTAACGCTGGGAAGGATTAAGTGACGAGGCTGTCAGGTGAGCTTCTGCTGGACTTCTGTGGGACTCTGAGCCAGGAGTTTGCTGACCACTGTCCTCAGGTGTTTCCTGACCCTTCCTAATTTTGCTCCAGGCGGCATCGCCAGTCCAGGGTTGAAACCTGACGTGCCGCGGTGCTCAGAGCTCTCCTGGGACCTGGGCGATTCTGGTGAGCCGGTATGGAGGGATGCCAACGAGAGACTAAGGGGCCCGTGGCCGAAGCTAAAGGAGAGCTGTGCCATGAGGAATGCTCTGTTTTTCCTTACATGTACTGAAGTGCCAGGGCCCAAGCACGGTTTGGCCAACAATTCAGCCTCCTTAGTTGAAAATCCAGACCTTTGTTTTCCATTGGTACATGCTTATTTTTCTGGAATGTTTGAGGAATTGTTCGCTGCACCTGATCCAGTGACTCCTTGTTAAACATCCAGGGCATGCGATCTATTTGGAGGCAGTAGGTTCCTATTTTGCAGTCAAGGAGCCTCAGAAAGTCATGGGGCAGGCTGAGTTCCTCCAAAGATAGCCTTTCTGTGAGTTCACTGACAAGCTGGGGTAAAGGGTAGGGGGAGCAAAGAGGAAAATAAGTTTAACTTTAACAGCCTGACGTGATGCGGGCCAGGGCTGAAGTGAAGCTTTCTTTAACCCTGTAAACCAGACCCTGTGCCTGGAGTCTGCCTGGCTCTTGGAAAGTTTCTATTATTATGTATTATGTAAATGCAACTGACAGTGCAGCCTTTTAAGAGTTTTTTGGCTAAGGGTAACCCTTTGTCTGCCAAAAGGTAGGCCCTGGCTTTGCTTGCAAGCACGGAGTTTGCACAGTAAACAGTGGGTGACCTCTAAGCCAGCCAGCCAGTCAGCGTGCACATTGCCTTATTAGGCAGGCGGCCGAGGCTGCCGTCTGGGGACTGGCAGCAGAGCCGGTGGCAGCGGGCTTGCGTCTTGCAAGGAGCCGGAGAGCCCGAACCCTGGAGACGTGGCCTAGTACTGTTCAGTTAATTATAGTGCACTGTGATGACAGCGATATGCACTCTCCTTGGCAGGTGACGTGCTTTACGGTATGGTTCGAAAGAGGCGGCAACTTCCCAGCGGACGGAATAGTGTGTGTCTCTTTGCAAGGGCTCTGTGTACTGTGGGGCCTGGGCTGTCAAGTCCTGTGTCAGGCCTGTTCTGAGAGAAATTAGGAAAGAGGGCCCTTTTCTGTCTTGACGTTTTTGTGCCACCTTCTCAAGTTCTGGAAATGAAACTCGTGAGCATGTGGGGCAGCTGAAGGGGCGGGGGGCAGATGTTAATGATGTGACAGGTGACCACACACAGGGGCCTCCGGGCTGCTGACCCTCTCGCCCTGCGTTTAGCATTCCTGGACCTGGTGCAGGAGCTGGGCAAGCCTACCAGGCAGGAACGCCGAGCTGCCCTTCGCCCTGCTTCAGTTCTCTTCTCCCTCCAGAAATCCTGTCAGAGCAAAGCTCGCTGCTTATTTCCTGAGAGCAGGGACAGTTCCTACCGCTGGAGTTGGACTAAATATATTCCTGTGGACTTTCACCCCAATCGGGAGGTGACATCTGAGTTGCCGCTGGCTTGGGTCTGCTTAGACCAGAAATCCTTTCCCTTTTTAATCTTTTCACTGACTTGCTATCTCCTTGTAGTTCAGAGGAAGGAGTGAACTCACTTTTCCCTCCTGTATAAGAAATGCAAAAACATTTTTTGTTTGTTTGTTTGGTTTTGCTGTTTTAAATGTCTGCTTCCACCCCTCTCTGTGACTGAGCCGAACCACTCCTGAAGGCATGGGCTGTGATTTTCTGAAATACGTGTTAATACATGAAACTTTGGCCTGTACGAAAGGGCACACGTTAGCCTAGTGCTGAGCTCCAGTAGGGCTTTGGGAGACCCTAACCCTCCATACAAAGGCTTTTGGCTCTGGGGGAAACTGTCGGACTTCAAAGTTTAGGGAGGAAAACATCAAACATGTCCAGTTCAAAATGGAGCAGAGAGAGCTCTGCCATGGGTGTATTTTCTTTACGCATCACTAAGATGTCAGATGACAGGAAGTGGCTTCCTTTTGAAACCTAAACTTTGACTCCCTGTAAAATATGCCACAAAAGCCTACTGCATGATCAATTCCAAGGCTATTGCTTGAAATGCTCTCATCCCAGGTATCTCAAATGAGGAAGGTAGAATTCTAGCAGGTGGGCAACTGAGTTTTCTGATTTGATTTTTAAATACATGTATATTCACAATTTTAAAAAGGATTTGGAAAGATTCCATTTATGTAACATTCTTATAATTACAAAAATGAAAAAGAGGGAAAACAGATGACTAATGTCCAGGAGTTAGGGGCAGTGAGGAGGTTGAGGGGTGTGACGCCAGTGGGCCGAGCAGGGAGCCTTTGTGGGAGTGGCATCGTTCTGTATCGAGATTGTAGTGGTGGGTGCACGAATCTGGACTCGGGATACAGTGACACAGGACCAGACATACATGGCACCAATGTGCCGTCACTGATTTTAATATTCTCTTCTAATTCTACAAGGTGTGACCATTGGCAGAAACTGGTGAAGGGTCCAGGGGTCCTCTCTGTAGCATTGCAACTCCCTGAATCTATTA
>JAQZBX010081662.1:0-13646 GCA_029593785.1 Cabassous unicinctus | reverse complement strand
AAGGCGGGGTCTCTCTTTGCAAACCAATGACACAACCCCACATGGGCCGGCCTCGCCCCCTGCAGATACTCCCCACTACAAATCGGCTCTCTCGGGGGATTAGTGGCTCCGCGAAAGTGCAAACAGGCGCGACGGGCAGGCGAGGGGCCGGGCACGGGGGGCACTGCCGGGCACGGCCGGCCCCGCCCCGCCGGATCCGCCCTCGGGAGGCGCGGTGGCCGGGGTGGGGGTCCCTCCTTCCTCCTCCGCCCCTTCCACGTGGGGCTCCGGGCCGCCGGCCACGTGGGGGAAGGCGAGCCCCGGCGGGCCTCGGCGCGGCGCCCCGGGGTGGCCCCGGCCCCCCGCTCTCCGCCTGGCCCGCGGGGCCGACGTGCCCCCTCCCGGCCCCGTGCCTTCAACTTCCTCCTGGGCCCCGCGCCGGCCGCGTCTGCCTTCCCAGGCCCGCGGGGTCAGGCGCGGGCCGGCCACAGGGGGCACTTAGCTCCCCAAATCCGGATCCGGGGAGGACGTGTCTGCGCCTGGCCCCGGAGGCGACGGCAGCAGTGGGTGCGCGGGGAGGGGGCCCAGTATGCTGGGACTTGCGGTGCTGTTCCCGGGAAGAAGCCGGACATTTTTACACATTGCAAAGAAGAAAAGAAAACTGTTCTTGGCTGTTGCCGGGATCTCGCCGGTGTTTTCAAAGCCTCGCCTCGGGTCGGGGTCCCGGCCCTCGTAGGGGCCGGGGGGGTGGCCGAGGGCCGGGGTCCTGGGCTGGCGCGGCATCCTTTCCCGGCCCGCGCCCCCCGGCGCCCCCCAGGTTGCGAGTCTGGACCCAAAACGCGGGGATCCCGGAGCAGCGGCGCTGCGGGCGGCACCTGGCCGCATTCCCTGCCCGGGGCCCGCGGCGCCCGAGCGCAGGTTTCCGGAAGGGCGCCGGGCGGCTGCGGCGTGGCCGAGCTCTTCGCCCCGCGCCCAGGGTCCCCCAGCTCTCGGCTCGCTTCGCCGAGGTCGGCGGCGCGGCCTCCCGGAGCCCCCTGGGTGGGCTGAAACTGAGCCATTAGGCTCGATTGTTTAAAAGGCACATTAAGATGTTACGAACTGGATTGAGATGTTGAGAAGGGGAGGCGCGGGGAGGGGTCTGAGGTCCGGCCTTTCAAGGCCGCAGGGACCGCCATTCCGTGAACCGAGTCGCGTGGTCTGGCCTCCTGCGTACCCGGAGTGCCCCGCACGCTACCGAGGGGAGGAAACTTAGAGCCAGGACCCGGGGCTGGGGGAGACGCCGGCCGAGCTGCTGAACCCTTTTCTGCATCCCGAAGAGCGCTGCTTCGAGGCCTCCGAGTCTTTATTAACATGTTTTTTAAGCTTGCACCAGCCAGCTGCAGGGAGTAGGTCCTCACGCGTGTTTGCTACCGTGAACGTGGACAGTGTGGAGACCGTGGCTTCTGACGACTGTTTTTTAATTGAAGGAGATTTTAAACTTCATTGAACACCTCCAGATGCGTTGGCAGCACGGAAGCAGGCGTTGCGCACCCGCTAGTTCGCGTAGCTCAGTTACTGGGATGTCCGAAGCACGTTTTCCACACGGCCCCATTCACGCACCGCCAGGCCAGGCCAGCCTCGTGGGCACAGCTGGCTTTGGTTCAGACGGAAGAAAACCATCTCCTGGCGACCCTACATCCCCCCCACATTTTCCAGCTCTCCTCTCCCCAGCCAGTTTCGCCTCAAGGTCATGCATGGGGAGCCTAAGAGTTCTTCCTTATCACTGACCCCGCCCACCCTCAGGCCCCTGGGCTATTAGTTTGTGCTTTTCCTGAGTTTCCTAGGCATGAACTATAATAACCATAAATAAAGCCTGTCTGCTTCCTTATTTCCCAGGTGATCTTTGGTTCTGAGTGGCTGTGTATTCTCACAAGAAACCACAAAAAGTCAGCTGGTTATTGTATCACGTGTTCAACTTTCATGTATTCTATGAATTTGCCCTAACTTAGGAAATACTGTACTCTTTGTTTTGAGAACTTTAAAAAGAAGGCAGCCTCAGAGCCAAAATTTCTTTCTTGCTTCAACTTGTCTCCCTGCATTTTAAAACGCTCTGCCTGTTGCCCTCCCCATGTGAATTTTTTCAGACTCCAATCCAGTCTTTTTTTAAAAAGGTTGCAAAGTTAGCTTTTGTGTTACGAACTTCTTGGTGGTTTCATATTTATCTCTATATCTACAGATATTTTTCAAAAAAATATTTAGGAGAAAGGGAAAATATTTTGTTTTAAAATACAACATTTCAATTAATTTACAGAATGAACGCCTTAGACTCATTTTCTTTATAGAATAGAGTATGGAAACATTATGTTTTCAGTACTTGCCATGATCTCTTCCCATCAAAACCTATTTAATTGGTCACGTTCAATTTCTGGTATCCCAGCATGGATTCTGACAGACACAAAAAATGAAAAGTCGTAACAACACCATAACAGCAACAAGTAGCAGCCCACGTTTGTCACTGGCTCCCTATGGGGCTGGGTCCAGCGCTAAACCCTTTATGATCCTCCTAGCAGCCCCTTGAGATAGATTCCCCATTTTAAAGGTGAAGGAAACTGAGGTTCAATGTGACTCTCCCAAGGTCCCACTTGCGGTAAACGGGAAGACCCCGGTCTGCCTGATGCTGACATTCCACCTTTTCTAGAAGCACTTGTTTTCACATCCACATATCTTCACAAATTTAGAAAGGCGAAAGTAATTAATTTTGAAACATATGCTTAGCATCCTTTTATTTGAAAGGTTTTTTCTTTGTTTAACACTGAACTTTCAATCTAAGCTATAAAGGCAAAAAAAAAAAAAAAAAAAGGAAAACCCAAGAATGAAATGTTTTGTCAGAGACTGGTTAACATATAAAAAGATAAACACGGGAGTGGCATGATGGATTTTAAGGCTTGTGCACATCAGTTTTGGAATAACAACAAAAAGTCATGATAATGAGAAAGCAGAAAGTAAATTATTGATGACTGAGAATAAGGGTCCCACATACAATTTTTATATTGAGGAAAAAGAAATAATATAAAGAGTTCACAAAGTTTGCATCTAACCCTTTTTTTCTTGTAAAATATCTGTAATAATTTTTTCCTGATTGTCTGCCTTAAACAGAAAAATCCAATTAATCATACTACTGTTTTTTCAGGTCTTCAAGTGTCAGAAGTGGGGAGAGGTTTGAAATGTACACATTTCACTCAGAGGTACAAAATAGGTTATTTACTTATTGCGGAGAGCCAAACTGCATTGCCCCTTGATCTTCCCATTAAAGGTAACTTTGCCTCTTCTGGTTTGATTCAGTTTCTTCTGGGTTAACTTGTTCTGTTTGGGTGCATACATTTGGAACTCCTTAGGGAAGTGATTTTTTCCCCTTGTTCAAGGAGTCTCCCTCCCCACCTCCTTTCTGGGGATCTGAATTTGGGATCTGGATGAGGGGTGTTTTCTAACCCCAAGGCTCTAGGGGAGTGTCTAGTCCCAGTTCTCCAGCTCATCAGCATCTGAGCCGGCCAAGTCCCAGTGCTGCAGCTGCAGGGGACAGGGGTGATGGACTGGCGTCTGTCTCTCAGCACAGAAGGACAGGGGCATTTCTCCTGAGGCCCAGCCTTTCCCAGGTGCTGCCTTGTTCTCCATCAGGCCCCACCCTACAGCGCTGCCTACAGGGCCCCCTCCCCAGCGGGAGGCACTGTAATCTTGACCTTCAGGTGTCTTCTAGGTCCGCAAGAGACCCCAATGTAGAGGGAGCACACCTTCCGCCAGCCATCAGTCCCATCTGCCACAGAGGGATGGTGGCAGGCAGCCAGTGCTGGCCTAGAGTCTCTCTCAGCCCATTGGGGGATTTTTTCATCTCTGTTCTCCTTCAAAAGAAAACAAAGTACATCTCTCTTAAAGAACTAATGTGTTTGCTTTTAACAGATAAATTTGAACGGTGTAAACCATCATGGTTCTTTTTTGCCTTGGCTCCCAGGACGCTCAGAGCCAAATGTAGTGGTTAAGCCTGCCAACCTACTCTGTTGTCATATTCCAGGAAGCATCATTTTCCTTCCTCTGAGAAAAGCGATTCTGAACTTGCTAATGGGAGAGGACTGCTTTGTGCTGTTTAAAAAGACATTTTAAATATTTCCATGTAATTTTTTTTTTGAGGAAGTACCAGGGATTGAACCCAGGACCTCATACTTGAGAAGCAGGCACTCAACCACTGAGCTACAGCTGCTCCCCGTAATTTTATATTTGGAAAACAAAATACCAATTGTTCTGACAACACAAATTACAGAAAGTAAAGCTAACATCTTCTCTCTCAGTGACGATATGCAAATAAGACCGAGTTGGACAGAGTTTCTGATTTCCATTTTGGCTTTTGGATTAATTGTAGGGTTGTGTATGTATTTTTAGTTTAACTACCTAAAATACTTTTTTAGAGGTTGGTGGAAAAATTAGTCATAAATGCTCACCAAAAAAAAAAAATCCCAGCCATATCAACATCCCTGACATAAAGCAAGGGACATTTTTCAGGGGGAGGAGTGGAGCAGAGGGAACAAGAATTGTCCTCAAGGCAGTTATCACATTTTGTAGCCTTGAAATGGTGTGATGGTTTGATTTGTTTTGTAGGCCTGGACTGCAGGAGGTGCTCTTTAGGTGTTTCTTGAATGAATGAAGGAAAGAACGAATGAATGAATGAATCATTCAATAAATATACTTCAAGAGATCTGAGCTGTACAAAATTCATATATGCAAATGGACAGAGAATGGAGTAATTTTTTTTTTTTTTTTTTTTTAGGTACCCAGGGCCGGGGATTGAACCCTGAAGCTCGTATGTGGGAAACTGGCACTCAACCACTGAGCCACATCAGCTCCCCTGAGTTGGTTTTTTTCATTTGTTTTGCTTGTTGTTTGTTTTTGTTTTTGTTTTTTTTTTAGGAGGCACTGGGAACCCAACCCGGGACCTCTCATGTAGGAAGCAGGTGCTCAACTGCTTGAGCCACATCTGCTCCCTGGAGTAATTTTTAATTGAACATATTAGCATTAGGGTGGTAGGATTTGGGGTGATCTTTAATGTTTTGTTATCTCTATTTTGTTGCATCAGTTATACAGCTTAAAAAGAAAAGGGGTCGGGGGGCGGATATGGCTCAAATGGCTGGGCGTCCGTCTGCCATATGGAGGGACCTGGGTTCGATCCCCGGGACCTCCCAGTAAAATGAAAATATATATATAGAAGGCGCATGGGCTGCCAGGCTCTGTGTGCCGGTGAGCCGCCAGGCCCCGGGAGCCATGCAGCAAGATGATGACGTAAAAGGACAGAGACAAGACGATATGCTCCGAAAGCTCTGAAAACCAGGAGCCGAGGTGGTGCAGATGGCAGAACACCTCTCTCCTACATCGGAGGTCTCCAGGATCGAATCCTGGTGAAGACTGGAGGAGGAGGATGAGAAGAGATGAAACAGACACAGAGAATTGCCCAGCGAATGGACACAATACAGCAAATGGGGAAGGGGGGTTTAAAATGATCAAGTAAATAAATAAATCTTTAAAAAAAAAATTTTAAAAAAAGGGGGTCAAAGGCAATGATGTATATAAGCTATTCCTCAATGGCTCAGAAAATAATAAAAATATGCATATAAATAGAGAATAGTAAAGCAAAGGTGGCAAAATGTTTTTTAAAAATGATGAATTTGGGGAAGCGGCTGTGGCTCAAGTGGTTGGGCTCCCGTCTACCATATGGGAGGCCCTGGGTTCCATTCCCGGGGCCTCGGAGAGCTGACGGCCCGCGCCTGCGGAGAGATGGCGCAGCAAGATGACCCAACAAAGGGAGACAGGCAGACACAGAGGAAACACGCAGTGAATGGACACAGAGCAGACAGCGAGCACAAGTGGCAAGGGGTGGGGCAGGGGGAAAGAAAGAAAGAGAGAGAGAGAGAGAGAGAAGAAAGGGAGGGAGGGAGGAAGAAAGAAAGAGCTTTAAAAAAATGGTGAAGTTGGGTGATGGATATAGGGGAGTTCTTTGTACTATTCTAACAGCTTACCCTTAAATTCAAAATTACTTCACAATAAAAGTTCTTTTTTTAAAAGTAAGGGGAAAAGTGTGATCCACAGGCTCATTGTGGGGTGCTGAGTTTGTAAGGCACATATTTTCTTCCATTTAGTAGCCTTTAAACTGGACTGCAGCCTTCCTTCCCTGCTTTGCAGCTCCCTGGGAATGGCTCTGATGTTTCTTGGGAGCCAGGATCTGTGAAAGGCCCCTGGTAGCTGGCTGCTGCGGCACAGCCTGCCCCCGCACACCCAATAGTTAAAGACCTCTAACCCCAGTTCTTATTCTTCATTCCCTATCCCTCCTGTTTCATTTTCCAGGAAAAGACAGTGGTCCCAGGTAACAGTAGGTCCTTTTATTATAATTGTTTGGTGCAATAAATGGACCAGTTGTGTGCACTTGAGTATTTGAAGGGCCTGTGCCGCGGGAGCTTCCGGGAGTTGGACCTGCTGTACTGACCTTCACCTGTCGTTCAGGGCAGCTCGCTTCAGGACCTCAGTTATCTGAGGCTGTTGGTCACTCTCCTGAATGGAGGTGGGGATTTTGCCCCAATATTATAGAAAGCTGGTTTATTGTAGCTCGAATACAATCACTATGTGACTTGTAACTAATTCTAATCTGCGCCTCCCTTGCCTTTACCGATGCCGTGGCCCTTTTCGACCATGCGTTAAAATCCTACGTTGGTATCTTGGGCGGTAAAGGGTACAGATCGGAGTGGTTGAAGCTCTCACAGTTTCAGATTTAATTGACATTTGGTTTTAAGCCCATCACTTTTACTTCTAATTACACACAAGCGCACACATACGCGTGCACGCTCTGCCTGAATCCTCTGGAAAACAGTGACTCCAATCCCAGGAAAACAAAAACAAACATGCTGATTTGCAGACATGCATGAGTCTGTGGTGTAGCATACGGAGGAAATAAACAAACATATTGAGCAAATACTACTCAACAAACATTTAAGGAGAGTCTGCTCTGTCTGACCCGGGACGGACCCTTGGTGATTAGCCCGAGCTCGCCAAGGCCTCCAAGGAGAGGGCACGGCTGCAAATTGCTTCGCCCCAAGTGTCTTCTCCTTTCAGCCTCCCATTGTTGGAGGTGGGGATGGCGAGCCCCCCACTATCTGTGAGAAGAGGTCAGCTTCCACGGAGATTAGGTGCTGGGGTGGCTTGAGAGGTGGGCGTCCGTGCGGTCCCACAGGGCCCCGCCCTCTGAAGGACCCCGCTCTCGGTCTAATGCCATCTTGAAATTCTTAATTATTCTGACGGAGGGGCCCCATGTTTTCATCTTGCCCTGAGCCGGTCCTGACTGTCTTGCCTGAGCTCCCTTCGCCTGCCAACGGCCTTCTGGTGTGGACGGCCTTGGATTCCCGCCGCACTGGGAAGCTAATTTAAATACTAGGTAGAACAAGTCCAATCCTGGCACCATGGGACACAGAGCAGGGACGCCTAGAATTCTGTAGTGAGCGACCTATGGAGCCAAGCTGAAGCCAGCATGAGTCCCTGGCCCCTGTGAGGCCACCTGCTCCCTCAACCCTTGGAATGCTCATTCTCCTATAGCAGGGCAGGCCCGGGGTGTGCGGACCTTTCAGACATATGTTAGCAACTGTGACTAACACCAGAGTCACACAGGCCACCGATGTGACTCAGCCTGCAGTGGGGCCCATGGTGGGGCCACTGCTGAGAATGGCCAAGTGTGGGCTGGGTCCCAGGAAAGGCCAGCCCCCTGCAGCTGCTGTGCGCAGAACAGAGTTCCATCGTCCAAGGAAAGGATTCCACTCCAAATGCAAGTGGCTTCAGGGTCTAAAGCCTAGAGTTTAATCCCCCTCAAAATGCCCTGATGACTGAGCTGACTTCTGTGAGAGTCCTTCTAGGGGAACTCTGTACTTTAAAAAAAAAACAAAATTCGCCCATGTCTTTTCCCTGAAAAATTACAGATAAGGCCCAGGCTGGTCAGGTCAGCTGGCCGGGGGGTGATGTCATGGTTACCAATGCCTGCCATTCACGGCACACTTCCTTGCCCCAGAAAAGCATCTTTATTTCATGTTAGCTAGGACGGCCTGGAACGGGGATGGGTCTGCAGCCCTCTGGGGCCTGTGGAGATGATCTGAAAAATCACTCTCAAATCTTATATGAATGGGTTCTTGACTACAGAAAAAAAATTATAATGTGCCCATGGCATTCTGGCCAAGTTACATTGGGTAAGGCAGAGAAACCAGTGTTTATGTCAAATATCAGGCAAACGAGAGATTTGCCGTGCTCTGCTCTTGGAGCTGGTAGTGAGGAAAACCACCCCAGCAGCTTTCTGCGGCGCTCGGGCGTTGGATAAAGTCTTTTGCACAAGAACTGAAACTTGCCCAGTTTCGACTAAATATAATTCTCAGCTAGCAAGTGGTAGACCCAGTGTGGATTTAGGGACTCTGGCTAGAAAGTAATATGCTTTTCTCTAAATTCCTTCCCGCCGAGGAGGAATATTTAATGTTGTTACCGTGGGACACGATATAAACTCCTCTCCTGCTGACAGCACCCACCTCATGCCCAGGTGGCACACCTTTCCGTATTCTGTCCCTGGGCCTTCTCCAACCCCTGGGGATCCCATTCGCGGGGACGTGGGTACAGCTGGAAGAGTGTATTTGTTGGGGGATAGTGTTGGCGGGGAGCCCCACAAACAACCATCACCAGTGGGAGCAGGAGTCAGTGGGTAAATACTCTGGGGTCCTGCCCTCTGGAGAGACAGTTCTAGAACATGTTCGGTGCACTTCTCAGAGCTCCCTACATCATCAAACTTCTGCTTGGGCTCTTGATCCTGCTTCCTGGGATCACCACCCAAATAAACCTCCTGCACCCAAGGCTTTGTCTCAGGTTCTGTGTCTGGGGGAACCCAAGCTAAGACATTCTCCGTAGTGAGTGTTCGAAAAATACGTGTTAGATGAATGAGCAAGGGAGAGAGTGCTTAGTTCATAGGATTATTGATGGTGCCAACGAGATAAATTATAAAAAGCATCTGGTTCAGTGCCTGGTATGTAATAGAAGGTCAGGAAGTGGTGGGTTTCCCTAGTATAATTTCCCATCTTGCCTATCCAGAGTTTCCCCTTTAGCAGAAATTGACCTTAAAATATAAGAGCAAGCATAACAAGGATGGAGGGAGATCTATTTACAATAAATATATAACCCTTGGACCCAGGGCTTGATTTTCCTTGGACACACTGGGCAGAATGAGCAAGCTCAGCTAAAGGATAATTTTTCCCTCTGGGATCAGTACATGTGTCACCTTAAGGGGCATTTTCACTTTTATGTCATCAGGAGGAAGCCAGACTTCTCGTGGGTTGTGCTCATGTTTGGACATGGCCTTTTTCAAGTGGGCTGAGAATTTAACTTCTGATACAGGCCATAATCCCAAATGGGCTTTTCCCACAGAGCTATTTATAAATAGCCTCAGACAGTTAATAATTAATACATGTAAGATATTTAGTAAGCACTTAATTTATGCCAGGCTCCTGTGCCAGGTGCTAGAGAGAGAAAAGAAAGAACAAGGCACAGACCCTGCCCTCAAAGAGCTCCTGGTCTGCCAGGCAGCGGTAACAAAACTTCACAGAGTCATGCCGTGAGCATTTACTGGATGCCTCCTGCAGGCGCAGCAGGAGTTAGGTTTGAAGGATTTGGCTTCAAGTCTACACTCCAACGGGGCTGCCCAGGGAACTGTTCCTAGGCGGAATGTAAACACTGGGGCCACTGCTGAGAATCACTGTGATGTGTTGGGCTGGAAGCTGGTTCTTTTCTGGACTCGGCCTTTCTTCTGCCCTTGTGGTTTTGGGGTCGATCATGCCCCTCTCTGAGTTTCTTTCTCTCCTGTAAAAATGAGCAAATGCAATCTTCATCCTCATCATTGTCTACATAGTCAACATTTATTAAGCACTTACTGTGTGCCAGGAACAGCTCTGAGCCCTTGATATGCATTATTTCATTTGATCTTCGCAACAACCTGAGAGGTGTGGATTTTAAATATCCCATTTCACAGATTCAGAAACAAAGGCATAGAGCGACTGAGTTGATTTCCACAGGTCACAGGGAATGAACTGTTAGAGCAGGGATTGAAACTCCTGAGTTCTGAGCCCAGGACCATACCCGATTCCGAGAACTGGACGTTCTTTCTGCACAGCACGGCCTCCTGCAGTTTTGTGGTGCTGAGGGGACTTTTAAAGGGCTTGCAACCTACCAGGTGAGCATGCACAGGGAAGGTTTTACAAATCTTGAGCTGGCAAAGAAGTAGCAAACAATTTGCCAAATTTCCTCTTGCATCTTTCCTAAGCCATAACCGCAAACATGTTAAACATAAGAGAACACCACTGTGTCCATCCTGCGGCAGGGTGTCCTCTTGAGCTTGTCTACCTAATACCATTAATCTCATTTCCAGTCGATTTCTTACTCTGTGCCAGCTGCTAGGAAGCTCATACCCTAAGTGTGGACTAACTAGCATCTGTAGAGCACCTTAGAGAACACATTTTGTGTGCTCTTTACTAGTCCTGGCTTTGTCTCATTTTCCTTTTATTCTGTGAGCCAGATGACTTCTGCTTGCCCTCCTGATACACTCTGCATGCCTTTCCACCCTGCTCTCTGTCTCCAGAGGCTAACCATAGAGAGACACCAACCATTCTCTCCCCTGCTGGCTTCCAGTTGGGTGTGGCCAATGAGGAACCAGAGGGAGGGAAGAAACGGAGGTCGGAGTATTTATTCCCTGGTCTCCTGTCCCAGGCCCCACCAGGTGCCCTGGACTAGCTGTGCCTTTCCACCAAAGGTCATGCTTCCTTTTATAAAATTCATCTTCTTTAATTTACTGAGATGTAATCAACATACTATAAATTTCATCAAAGTGTACCATTTCAGTGATTTATAGTATAGTCGCAAAGTTATGCAACAACCATCACCATCTAATTCCAGAACACAAGAACCTGCTCACCCTTTAGGGAGCATTCCTCACCCTCTTCTCCTCCGGGCCCCAAGCAGTCGCTCCTTTGTGTCCCTGTGAATTTGCCTAAATAGAATCATGTACTATGTGGCCTTCTGGGCCTGGCTGCTCTCACTGAGCATAATGGTTTCCATTTTCATCCATATGGTAGCAGGTCCCAGCTCTTCATTACTTTCAGGCTTCCTTTTGGGACTCTGCACATCTCTCTCTTTTTGGGTTCTGGTAACTTCGTCCTTCCCTTGCCCTTTGGGCCTGTGGTGGTAACAGCTCTGCTAGCCCCTGGTGGCTGAACTATCTTGTGGAATTCCCCGAAATCCACATTTCTGTAAGTAAATCCTCCTGGAATATTTTGTTTTGGGTATGCTTTTGCCTTCTTTGGGGACCCTGACAGACACCCAATTTCCTTATACAATTCATCTTGGTTCTTTTTAAGAATTTTCATAATAAGGTTCATGTACTTTTCCATTGATAGGTTTGCTGATAGCATGAAATTTGGGGAGGGGCTCCTCCTTACAGTGTTCGCATGTTACAAGCCATCGGATGATTTTAGGAACTCTTGGAGGGCCTTACACCCTCCAACTATTCGGTCTCTGGAAATATCCTTCGGGGAAAGCCTGGCACTCAGCCGCATCTTAGAGGTCGCTGTGTTCATTTGGCTAACGGCAATATGGATGAAACTCACAGTGGATGGTCTGACCAAGAAATGACCGCAAGCCTTCAGTTTACATGCAGCTCTACTTGGATAATGTGCACATACCTAATTTGAAAAAGAGGCCTCCTCGGGAGGGATGTTGGAAACTGAAGAAACAGCCATTCTCTGGCTTTCCTCTCCTCACCGCTGGTGGCTGGGAACAGACTGCCCAGCCTCTGCCTACTCATGAGGATGCTCAAAAGAGTTTTCAATAAATTTCATTTATTAGCAAGGAACTGCTCTATAAAAAAAAAAAAAAAAAGAATAACATTTGCAAATAACCTCCTATTACTTAAGGCTTTGATTTTTACTGTATTATGGAAGAGTTGGCAGGAGAAGTAGAGTAAGACAATGGGCCCCATAGTGGAGGACGAAGAATAACAAGGCGAGGTTTTCTTCAGCCTGTCACTCAAACCCGAGGGCTTCTTTCTGGAGCAATCTTTGATGTGAACACTCAAAATGCCACAAACCCAATGGCCATTTAAATCTTAATGATAAAACTCAGGAGCAATGCAACTGTTTAGAACAAGAAAGGGATACTGAAAGCCCTGCAGAACAAAGACTAGGATTCCAGGGTTACTAGTAGTTGGAGAAAACTGAGGTCAGCATTGTCCAGCTCAAAGAAATCTTCTCTTCAAAGATAGAGTTTAGCTGCTATCATTACAAGGCAAATGCAAACGGCTTGCTTAATACTTCATCTACATTATTTTGGAGAAAGTTCAAAACTTTGACTAGAAGCAAGGAGAATGCCCTCACATCTTCAACCGGCCCAGTATCTCTGGAGGAAGGTTTGGCAATGTGTATTAAAAGCCTCAAAAATGTTTTTACCTTTTGTCCAAGGAATTCCATTTCTGGAAATGTATCATGAGGTGTCCACAGATACCGTTGCACCCATAATTTGTCACAGTGTGATATATGACAGTGGAAAAATAGAAGCCATCTAAATATTCAGCAACAGCGGATTGGGTAAATAAATTAGCGTAAATCACCCAATGGAATACTCTACAGCTAGTATGAATTTTGTCATAAAAGAATATTTAATGACATTGGAAAATGATCTTGACATATTATTAAATCAAAAATGCATGTAAGGGGGAGTGGATGTGGCTCAAGCCTTTGGTCACCCACCTTCCATATGAGAGGCCTCCTAAAGAAAACGAACTGATGCAACGAGCAGATACAATGAGCAGACACAACAAGCAGACATACAAGGGAGACAAGGGAGGGAACACATGTAAGAGCTTAGAATTATAGTGTGATCCCAGTTTTGCAATAATCCAGGCACACATGCAAAGAATAATGACTGGAAGATACATATATATCAAAATGTGAATAGCGGTCATCTTTGGGCAGCAGAATTAGAGTTGCTGTTTATGTATTTCTGGGTATTTGTCTCTATTCCCTACAATGAACATGCACTACTTTTGTAACCAGAAAAACAAACAAACACTTTTTTTTTCTTAGAAGGAATAGAATGAATTCTCAAAAGGATAGGGAACGGATATGGCTCAAGCAGTTGAGTGCCTGCTTCCTGCATGGGAGGGCCCAGGTTTGTTCCCCAGTGCCTCCTAAAGAAAAACAAAAACACAAACAAACAACAAGCATACAAATAAAAAAATCACCTCGGGGGAATCCGATGTGGCTCAGTGGTTGAGCGCCAGCTTCTGCCATGTGAGGTCCTGGGTTCAATCCCCAGGGGGGTGTGCGGATATATGTCACACTCTGGGATTGGGGGAGTGGAGGAGGGACTTCCATTTTCTACTTTAGATACTTTTTGCTCTTTTTCTGTATACAAGTGTGTCTTAATCTTATAATTAGAGAAGAAGTCAAAGCAAGGTGGAGTCGCTGTCGTCTCCTGTTCTGACCCAAAACAAACCACCCAGGAAAGCGGCTGTGGCTCAGTCAATACGGCTCCCGTCTACCATATGGGAGGCCCCGGGTTCGATTCCCAGGGCCTCCTGGTGAAGG
>JAQZBX010081661.1:0-13641 GCA_029593785.1 Cabassous unicinctus | reverse complement strand
AAAAAAAAAAAAAAAAGGTTATTATGGAAATTCTGAGTGGTAAAGAAGAGTTAAACAGTTAAATTTATCTAGAGTGTGGCTTTAAACTTGTAAAATAATATATTCCACAGTAAGAAATACACTTTATTTTACGCTTATAAAATTGAAAAGTTTCACAAAACACCTACCCTTACTTAAAATGATGCACTCTGATTTTTTTTTTTTCCTATTCTCTTTCATTTTAAAAAATTGATTATGATCCAGTAATCTAGTTTAATGACCTTCTCCTGGGTCCAAACTCAGGCTTTGAATATTTCTGGGAAACTGCGAAGTCATGTGGAGTTTTATTTACACATTCAAGTAGGCAGGTTCTTAGAGAGTCTGTGGCCCAAAAAAGATAAGAATCTCTATTCTTTAATAACAAAATTTTCTCTTTGGAATGGTAAGAATGAACACTTTATTTTATTTATTTATTTATTTGCTTTTTTTTTTTTTTTTAGGAGGTACTGGGGATTGAACCCGGGACCTCATACACGGGAAGCAGGCACTCAAACCACTGAGCTACACTCACTCCTTGAGAATGAACACTTTATTATTAAAGACCTACTCATAGATGGTAGTTGATATATTTTTTCCTGGGTCATTGTTGTGTTTTTGTACCCAAGTGTCATTGCATGCCAAAGTTATTGTGACTGTTTAATAATAAGGTTATTTTTAGTAAGCTGTGTTTGAATAGTACTTTACCACCAACAAAGCACTTCCATTCAAATTAATTCACTTAATTTATAGAACTCAGTGATAGAAGGCAGACAGTTGATTAGCCCAGTACAGAGAAGAGGAAACTACAGTGAGGCAGGTTGAGGCACGTTAAAGCCACACTCCTTAATCAGTGACTAATTTGAAACACAAATCAAGGCTGTTGACTGCAAGTCCAGCCCCACTCACTGAGTGTGTATACAGTGGGAGCTTGCCTGGAAGTGGTCTCCTGAGATGCTGAGGTTTACATTCCTTTTTGCTTGGCACAAGGCCCAATGGCCCAGGTGGGAGCTGTTCTTACTATTGGAAGAGTATTTGGGAATCGAGAAGCCACTGTTAGGGACAGTTACTCCAAAGCCCTTTTTCCTGTTTATCCTCTTAACAGAAGCAGGGAGCATCCTGATTTGCAGCTGTGGTGTCAGCCTTGGAAACAACGCTCAGGAGACAGGAGGTCTCATTCCAGACACATCCATGTCTCTGAAGCCAAGAGCAAGGAGGAAGCCCTAAGCTATAGAACTTTGAATGGGACGGTGGAGAAGCCCCTGCCCCTGGCCCTGCCCCGGTGCGTGGAGGAGTCCTATATCACCAGTGAGCACTGCTACCAGAAGCCCCGCGCCTATTACCCTGCTGTGGAGCAGAAGCTGGTGGTGGAGACCCGGGGCTCTGCCCTTGACGAGGCAGTCAATCCCCTCCATGAGAACGGTGATGATTCCCTCTCCCCGCGCCTGGGCTGGCCTCTAGACCAAGACAGGAGCAGAGGGGACAATGACCCCAAATCCAGCTCCCCAAAGGTATGTGGCTTGCTTGCACTTGTTCTTTTTTTTTTCTGATAAATACTTTTTATCAATGCTGTTTGCTTTTTTTTTTTTTTTTTTTTAGGTTTTAAAACTTTTTATTTGCATATTAAAAAAAATTGTGCATTCCAATCATTAAAATCATTTGAACAAAAAAAAATGGCACTCTGATTAAACTGCATTTTACAGCCTGTAGGACACCTTGGACCAGCTTTTGCTTTTACTCTAGATTTCACTGTCGTCCTTCACCAACATGCAAGTTCTTTTCCTTCCCTGACAGCCAGACAGGCAGATGGGAGAAGCAGGCACGGGCTTCCTTGTCAGTAGTTCTTGATTCTTTGATGTGAAAAGGGGCAGCACAGTCATTTAAACTCGATCCAACCTCTTTGCATCTTACAAAGTTAACAGCTAAAAGAAGTAAAATAAGAAGGCAATGCTTGTGGAATGCACAGTGCATATTGGCGGTGCACGCCTCATTACGATTCGCCTGCTTGCTTCTCCTGTTCGATCGTTTCTTTGGAGGGCAGTGGATTTTTCTCTTGCATTTCTCTGTCTTCTTCAATTTCGACTTATCGAATTTCTCAATCTCAGCCATATTGGGTTTGTCAGACATGGTTGCAGAGGAAGCTGAGCGAGGCGCGCGAGTGAGAGCAGTCGTGTCCGTGCAGTCTGCCACCGAGAGTCAATGCTGTTTGCTTTTAATCTGTTCAGGATATAATTTCCCTAGTTTCTTAGTAGTTAAACAAAAATGGCATTAACATTACAATATTGCTTGCCAACAGTCTCATTTTCTGGTTTAGTCAGCAGCTCTTCACGCTTGATTAGTCTTTATAATTATACAGATATCTGCATATTTAAAAAGTTTTCTTTTTTCATTCTTTGAGCATGTAATTATTTTCTCTTGCATGTAATAACCTTTAATTTTAGGACTAAGCAACTGATTTTTTTTTTTTTTTAGTATGGATGGGTCTTTTCAAATATTAAAGCAAATTTGGTTATTGTATCATGAGAAAAATTAACTTTGGGAAACCTTTCATCAGACTGATCAACTGCTGCAGAAAGTGCTGGCTTACACGTGTTCTTAAGTCGGTGTTTTGAGTGCTTGTAGGTTCTCCTGGGGCTAAATGCTCTCTGGAAGATGTATGTATTATAAAATTATATTTATCATAAAATTGTATTTAAATTTGCTTATCATAGGTGGTTTTTGGTCTGTTAAAGTGGGTGCAAAGTCAGGAGAGCCACTTGAGGCAAAAATCTTTAGTTCTAAGAACATGCCCACAAAATGGCATAGTTAGTGGGGGCGGAGGGTGGAGGGGTGGAAAAGTGACAAGGAGAAAAAGGGTTGATTGAAACTCGAAAAATGAAACTAAGGAAAATGAATTTGTTTTTTGTTTTTTAAACACAGTTTATATGATAATAGTACCTAGGTGCTAATTCTTAGCATGAGCAAAGAGTGAGTTAAGTGATTTGTTAGGCACAGTTTTTTCAATAAAATTGTATGATAGCTTTACTTTGACTTTTGACTTTACAAACTTCACATTTTATCAAAATACTGCTTGTTTCATCAGTCCTCCCAAGAGCCATTCTCAATTTTTTGTTATTCAAGTTATTCTCTTCCGGAGCCCATGTGTCTGTCATCCTCCTTACTGATGGTTTCATCTCAGACTGTTCACTGGTCTCCTTCTGCCTTGTCTGCAGTTGTTAGCGAGGCTGTGTGTGATTTGAGAGTCCTTGTCTTCCTTCCTTTCACAGATTCATCCTGTGCATTGGTATCACCAACATTAAATACGTTGCTGTGATTGCCCCCGGGGAGTCTGTAGACTGTAAGCCTTTCAAGGGAGGGGCTTGTGCCTCATTCATCGTTGTGCCCTTGCCAGTGTCGGAACAGTGTTGGCCTAAATTAGGGTGGTAGGACAGACCCAGTTTCAGTTCTGGGCTCTGCCACTTACTGTGTGATTCTGAGAAGCTTACTTTACCTCCTCTGATCTGTCTCCTCATCTGTTGAATGGGGCCAGTGACAGTACCCTCTCAGTCATTCTTGAACTTCTTTGTGAAAAGCTCTCAGCTCATTACTTCACATATAGCAAACCCTAAATGAATATAACTAGGATCTATTTTCATTTCAAATTAATTAATGGAAGGTTGGGATCTAAAACCCCATACAAGGTTGGTCCTTTAGATTAGGTAGCTTGTGTGTTGCCCCAGATTTCCTATAGGTGTCCTATAGGTTTTGGCACATAACCAAAAGTCAGGAAGTGCTGGGCCTAAGCAAGGCAGCCAGGGTTAAAAAATCTCCTCCATCAATGATAACCTGACTGTAGCTACGCATAGGATATTCATCTACCTCATCTTATTTTATTCTCTTGAAGCTTCAAAGTAGATTTTACTACCTCTGTCTTTCCAGTGAGAGAACAAAAGCTCAGAGAGTTGAAGTAATTCATCCAGGGCCACACGTTCAGCAAGAGATGGCATTAGGACTTAAATCTAGTTTGTGTGACTACCATGTATTAACCCTTGTCCATACCAGCCCTACCCCTGTAGTCAAATCTCAGGGCTCTGGAAGCCATTCTGTGAGGCCTCCTGAGGCTGACATCAGGACTAGGGCAACGGGCTGGTCAGTGGGAAGCAGCTGTAGGGCTCTGGGCATGGGTCAGTGCTGCCCAGAGGTGGTTGGGATTGTTACGGTAGGCACACTCCTGCCCAGTGCCTGAGAGAAAAGGCAGAAAGGGAGATATGGAGATTACAGATTTAGAGCATCCAGACTGCAACTGTTTTTCAAATGGTTGCAAACACTGGCTGTTTGGAGGAGTGGCTGTGAGTGGTCTTCTACTCAGTAACATAAATGGCGTTGCATCCCCAGGTGAGAGAATATGTGTCCAAAAAGGTCCTGCCAGAGGAAGCCCCTGCTCGGAAGCTGCTGGACAGAGGTGGAGAGGGGCTGCTGAGTTCCCAGCACCAGTGGCAGTTTAATCTGCTGACCCATGTGGAGTCTCTTCAGGATGAAGTCACCCATAGGATGGACTCCATTGAGAAGGAGCTGGATGGTAGGTCTTTTTCCGTGGCTTCCACTGCCTGGATGAGCTGCTTTCTGACCACCCCCTACTGCCCACCCCCAACCTGGCTCTGAGTTGGTCTTGGACTGCTCTCCAGGGTCAGCTGTATTCTTGACTACTCTTATCACCCTCACTCCACCTCCATATTCCCCTTAAAATGGGCAAGGCTTGCTTTTAGTATTTATTAGGCACTTAGAGGAACTGCAAAATGTCAGGGGTCCTGCCTCCCTTGCCCAATCCTGTCTGCAAAGGAGGGTGTGAAGAAGAACACTGCACTCTACCTTCAGCAAATGTTTCAGTAACAGTTCTCTGGGGAATTGAAATTTTGACTTAATTGAGTTTTTAGGATATCCAGGATTAATCTGAAGAAGAAAAAAAACCAAACATTTTATTTTAACTTTTGATAGAATCTAAAAGAAAGCCTTCTCCTCCTTAGCCAGTAGAGATTTAAGAACTGTGTCATTTGTGTGGCCCCTGGGTGTTTCTCCCAGGTGTTAGGGGTTGCTGATGGGCCTGGAGGACTGACCTTGTAATGAACACAATTAAGTTCAGTCTCTATTGACCTCTAGGAAACTGCTGGTTTGGGTTTTTGAGGACCAAATTCCTTTTTGATTGTTATTTTCTGGTTATTTGTATCTTAAAAAAATGGAGCTTAATTAAGAAATAAATGTTCTGGTTATTTTTACTATTGGATTCGGGCTATTATTACAGTAACTGGGGATATAACATACTTGTGTGAACAACTTGGAAAAAATGCAGTAGGTTAAACTAGCAAAGATCATGAAGTGTGGCCAGGTGTCGGACAGCTGAGGCCATGCCAGGGGAGGAGAGCTGCTTGTTTTGAGTGGAAGTGATAACAGGAAGGCTTCCTGGAACAAGCTGGGCTTTGAAGAGAGTTGATGTTTTCTGCTAGAGAGGGGTGACTCAGGGTAGATGATAAGAGGACTGGCTCAATTGGAAAAGGAGTTACCCTATGGGAGGATATTGACAGTGAGAGAGACCTATCCATCCTCACCTGCATGTTCTGCCCTTCAGACAAACCTGAAGAACTGAGAATGGGAGGCCAATCCAGGGTTCCTGGGAAGGGCATTTCTGGAAGGGAGAGGGTTTCCATCTCTCTTTCACTCTTTAAAGGTTCACTTGGCTTCCTTAGAATTGAAACTGATGCCATTGTGATAAAAGCCTGATATTAGAGAGCCAAGCATTAAATGCCAAACTGATTTTGAGAGAAAGGCAATAGGAGTGACTCAGGGTCCCTGAGAGGGGCTTAGCACCATGGAAGCAGGGTGAATGTCTGTTGCTGCCAAAGAAACTTGCCCTTAGGGGAGAAGTCAGAGCCTGTGTATGCCTTACCATCTTTCCATTCCTTGGCTCAGGCTTGGGCCTCCCCAGTCTTGGCCTTGCTCTTACAGTCAAGAGACAGCTTTTTAGATATTGAACCAATTGTAATTAAGTGTGTTAGGATGTCTTACATTAAATATTTAAAGGGAGAAAATAAAATCAGAGTATTCTGTGCCACTGCTGATTATATATCGATCAATAATTAATATGAAGCAAATCAGTTTTTATGGTGATAAAAGTAGATCTTTTTAAGTCCCTTTAGATTTTTGTTTTCCTTGAGAGGAGGCTAAAATGCCAGGCTCTCGGATTTCCAACATGGGAAAGCTTTATAGAGTGGACAGTAATACTGAGAGCAAAGGCCTCTAGACTCTAGAGCTTCACTGTCTTAATATGGTAGCCACTAGCTATTGTGGCTACTTAAATTTAAGCTGATTAAAATTGAAAAAAAATTTAAAATTCGTTTCCTTAGTTGCACTTGCAACATTTTGGGTACCCAGTGGCTACAAATGGCTAGTGACTACCATATTGGACAACACAGAGAACATTTCCATCATCACAGAATGTTCTATTGGATTGTACTGCTCTAAAGCACGAGTAGGTGGTTTTGAGTTAATGAAACAGCCCTCCCTCCCCTCCCCCCATAAGTGGCCAGAGGGGATAAGGTGCTGAAACTTGCTGATGTTTTGGTAGATCAAGTGTTGGAAGCTCACTGGGTTTTGTCTCTCTTCTGTGACAGTATTGGAGAGCTGGCTGGACTACACTGGGGAACTGGAGCCCCCCGAGCCACTGGCCAGGCTGCCACAGCTCAAGCATTGCATCAAGCAGCTGCTGACGGACCTGGGCAAAGTGCAGCAGATCGCCCTCTGCTGCTCAACGTGAAACTAGGCACCCAAAATTAATGGGGGCATAATCGTGGGGCGCCTGCAGGAGGAGCTTTGCATATTTAAATAAACAAATATAGCATGCCGAATGCACGTGACACCGACTGACTTCAGGGATCTGGGTTAGGGGTGTGATGGACATTGGACAAAGAGGCCATTTTGGCCACTGGAGGGCAGGGCACTCTGATCTCGAAGCTTACCAAGAAAGTAGCAAATAAGACTCTTGGGATTCCCTTCTTCTTTGTACATCGTTGAATGAAGAGCGAGTCTTTTTGCACTAACTTCTCTTGAAATCGTGCCACTGATGATAAATGGAATGAGAGCCAAAAAAGTTTAGTTGGAAACAGTTGTAAATTCAATTTGCAGTTTATTTAATTGACTGTTCTGTCAGGTTGGGGTACACACCAGCCTTTCCAGTTTCTGCCTGGCATAGTGTTTAGTCAGCAGACATTATTTTCTTTTTTTCCAGCTTCATGGGAATGTTGTCTTCACCATTCTGTGGAGGCTGGGAAGGAGCAGAGAGGCCTTGGCTGCCTTCTCGTTAGGACTCTTCATTTTTCTCACCACATCTCTTGCATGACTTCATGGTACCAGGGGCAAATTTTGTATGCTTTCACCCCAGTGCTGGCTGGGTTGTCTTTTATAGGAGAGCCCACACAGCCTGTGGAGAATTAGAATCTCATTGAAATAAGAATCTAGGAGGAATTCCAAGCTGAAGCAGGTGGGGCTTCGAACCCAAAGGACAGCATTTGCTACCCACTTCTTTATATTGACAGCTCCCAGTTCTATTTAATGTCCAGAAAACATTTCCCAAAATTTTAAACTCTTTCAATGTAAAGATTTGTTACAAAGGATGTGGTTTGGGGAATTTACCTTATTTTATATTGTTGTAAACAACTTCAGATTCAACATGTGCCGCTTTTTTCCTTCCCTGAAGGGTGTGTTCAGTAGTGTTTTCAGAATTGTTTTAATATACTTTAACACTTTAAATTTCCTGTTTGTATTATTTGAGGAGATCAAGGTGATCATGCTGCTTAAGGTCTAGGTGCAACCTATTTGTACCTTTTGAGACAATATTTGTGTTACTTTTGCAGGTTACGGTTCCATGTGTAATTGCTATATTTTTCCTTATTAGGCAAAGTGAAAGAAAATGTTCCATGCTTTGAAGAGTGACTTGTTTCACTATTTAGTTTTCTTATCACTAAAGGCAAAAATCAAAGCACAGTTGTCCATTAACATTCAAGAGTTAAATGTGTGGGTTTATGAGTCTGTAATGTTATATGCTGCAAATATTTACTATGTAAACGTGAAGTAGCCAATATTTCAATAGCAATGACAGTATCTCCAGCAACCTTTGGAATGGTTAGGCTTTAAGGCACAGGTGATTGTTGTCCTTAAGGCTCTGTGCTAAGATGTTTCAGGGAATGCTCTATCTAGTGAATTTGGTATAAAATGAATTATAGAACAGGTATAAGTTGACCTGCTGTAGCTTATCCATCAGAAGGAATACATGTGGTTGTAACATCTGGAGTAAAGCTGATACAATTCCTCTGCCAAAAGCTGTTTCCCACTTCTAACAGTGTTTGTGGTATGCGAAGAAAGGCTCAAGGAATGTGCATGGCATTTACTTTTTGGATAATCAGCCACATCAGAATAATTGTGACACTTGTCCAGAAAGGGAGGAAAACAGGATGATTTTCTGTAGCTACAACTGTGAGTTATGATGACTGATGTATTACTAGATTACTGATTTTTCTTTTTTGAAAGTATTTGATTATCACATCTGGAGAAGCTGTAACTTTTAAGGTAGTCCTTTTTTTTTGTTTTGTTTTGTTTTTCAAAGATTGAAGCAGAAACAGAATTACCTTAATTTTGTCAACTGACCATTATATGGATTTACTGTTTAAGTCTTTTAAAGGAAATAATCCCATTTCACCCGTTGTTACTTTTGTCCTTAGAGAAGCAGGGAAGTTTGGAGGCAGGGGAGCAGCGAGGACTCTCAAAGTACTGAGGACTTTAGTGTGCTTGCCTAATTTAAAGCCATGTCGAGGGGCTCCATCCCCAGTTCCTGGGTCAAGCTGAATTAACCCAAAGTTGGAGCACTGGAAATTATTTGCAAACATTACTGTTACCATTACTTATGCACTATCGAAGTTTTGTCTTTTGAGAAAAACTATCCACCTACAAAAATTGCCTTGACAAGAACAGTTCTGGTTTGACTAATCATTTTAAGTAATGAGTATATGCAAGGTGGACCCTTGATGAGCCAACATTGCACTGTGGATACATACCTATGTTTACGCGCTATTAGAACAGAAGGCGCTGTATATAGAAATGTTGCTTTGAAGCAATATTTGCAAAACATGCAAACTTCTGTTATCTGTATTTGGAAAAAATAAAACAGGTTTTTGTTGCTATGTTTCACCTGCATGTTATATAGAGTTCTTTGCCTTTTTAAATATGCATTACTTACTTTTCTGTAAACATTACCTTTTAAAGCAGGGGTTTTTAACAAGGGGTCTTTGAGCTTGAACTTCAAAAACACATTCTTGTGGGGATGTGTTAGTGTGGGTGTGATATATTTATTAAATAATACACAGTAGTGTGGGATCCGTGGTTTTCATCTGACTGGCAAAAGGGTCCATGGAACAAAAAAAGGTTAAGAACCCCTGTTTTAAAGGAAGTCTGCTTTTACATTTTATGCAGGGAGGCAGCAGGTGCCAAGTTCTAGATCCTGAATCCCAAGAAGTATGCAGAAAACTTGAATTCATTTAAATGGCTTTATTTAATATTGAAAAGCAAATAGGACCCTTCTGGAACCAATCCAACCTGCATATGGCCCCTGTTAGCTAGCTAACCCTCCTGGGTGGGCAGAAACCTCAGAGAATAATTGGAGTAGACTTTAGAATTTCATAGCTTACCCACTGCTTGTCAAATTCTCTTTCTAAACAATTATGCTTACTTAAAAAGAAAAAAGACCCAGAGGAAGAGGCACTCCTTAAAATGAGCGAACTCCAACAATGTAAATAACCCATTGTTAATGCTAGTTCTGTTTAAATTTTACCAGAGACTTAAATCTGGCAAGGAAGGTGAGGGAGTTTAGAGGCATAAACCCAGAACTCACAATAGCGTTTCTCTATAAGGCCCTGCAGTAAAACACTTGACATTAAAATAGCCCAATAGCTTTGGCCTTTGGGGAAGCCCATGGAGTACGCTGGTAGCTATATTGGTAGCCAGTAAGTGATCATTTAATAGACTCTACCACTTTGCCTGGAGGATCTCACAACCGCTTATGTAGCAAGCCCTATTCCTATGGTCTATCTTTTCATGTGGGATTCTATTAAGAGGTAGGTAGAAGCAGAAGGGAACTCGTAGAGCCTGCTCTTAATCCTCATTACACAGCCTATTACCAAACAAAGGAAACCCAGTGGGGCCCTGGGAAGCGCAGGAGAACTTCCCAGGTCTAGCCAACTTGTAAGGGTCCCCCAAAAGCCAACGGTGGCCCCGAGGGTAGGAAACAAAGGCCTCACCGTGGGCTGCCAATTTGGTTTCGCCATTAGCCAGAAAGACTCGAGAAAATAAACCCGGTAAAGGACGAACGAAAGAGACACAGCAGACCACTAGAACTGCCAAAACTAATTTTTCATTAACGCGGGGTAGGAAGCCTGGGAGCGCCCGGACAGGGCCATCCGCAGTTCCGTCGCTCAGCCTGTGATGCGCACATCGGTGCGGCGGCTCCGTCGCCGAGCCCTCGCCGCCTCGGGCAGGATGGCGAGCAGCTGCTCCTGCACCAGCATCTCCACGATCTGCTCCTTGGTGCGGATGTCGGGCCGCAGCCACTGGCGGGAGAGCTCCCGCAGCTGCCGGAACGCCTCGCGCGGGCCCGCCGCGTCGTGGTAGCGGAACTGCCGGAAGCGCTGGCGGAACGTCTCAGGACCGCCGGGGCCCTGCAGGGAGCGCGGCGCGGCTTCGGCGAGCGGCGCGGGCCCCAGGGGTGGAGGCGAGAGGGGCAGCTCCAGGGCTGCGGAGGCTTCGGCGCAAGGCCTAGGAATCAACTCGGGGTCTGCGGCGTTGGGGATGGAGAGCTCAGGGGCAGGCGGTGAGGCCTGTAGAATCGGAGAGGAGGCCGCAGCGTTACGTTCCGGGACCGAGCTCGCGCTGGCTCCTGGTTTCTCCGGTGGGGCCGCCATGACTCGGCCCTGGGCGTCACTCTTTGTGTGGCAACGGGAGGCTCAGCACTGCGTCGGCACGGGGGCAGGGTGAGGAGAGAGATGTTTCTGGGTAAAGCTACAGCCCGCGCGAACCGCGAGGGGAGCGGTCGGGTGACGGCCCGGGAGCGCAGAGAGCCTACCTGCACCAGCGAAACGCTGGGCAGCCGGAAGCGGAAGTCCCCTTCGCCTCTCTATGGTCATGTCTGCGCTAGAGCGCTCGAGGGCCGCGTCTCTGCTCCAGGATGCGGCGCCCCCTCGCGTTCGCAAGTCGACGCTGGAGGCGGCTGCGGCCGTGGCTGTGGTGCAGCCGGACAGTCCAAGCGAGTCATGGGCTTCGCCAAAGGCTGATTCCTCTGAGGAAGACGAGAAGGTGGTGGTGGAGGAGGAGGAGGAGGAGGAGGAAGAGGAGGAGGAGATGGTGGAGGAGGAACTCGAAGTTAACGATTTAGACTTCGTATTCGAGATCTTTAGCGGTTATCGGCCCTTCGGCTTGCAGAAGACCGGTGACTACCCGGGAGGGCACGCCCCTTTTCCTGGTGACCAGCGGGTGAGCGGGGCGGGACGGCGGGCGGGTCCTGGGGAAAGAGGGTTCGAATCCCGGCCCCGACGACCGCCGGCTGGAGGCTCAGGAAAGTCCTCTCGCTCCCAAGTCTCCCATCCCTCAAAGGAAGAGGGCACTAGCACCTGCCCTATGGCGAGGAAGACGTAATATAACGTGTATAAGATCCATATTATTTTTTTGCGTGTCCTCTAAACACAAGTCTCAAACTAGTAAATAAGTGGACTATAAATGTATTGCTCCGATACGGTGGCCACGTGTATTTACTGAGCCCTTGAAATGTGGTTAATACAAATTGAGTTGTGCTGTAATGTAAAATACACTAGATTTCAAAGACAATTTTTAAAAATGTAAAAGACCTTAGTAGCTGTTTATATTGATTACTTGTCAGAATGATAATATTTTGCGTGTATTGGGTTAAATAAAATATTTTATTACAATTAAGTTCACCTGTTCCTTTTTACTTCTTTAATGTGGCTACTAGACTATTCTAAATTCTATATATGGCTCGCATTATATTTCTTTTGACCAGCACTGGACTAGAGTTGGAGTCAGACTGCCTTGCTGAATTCCTGTTGCAGGGTTTATTTGCATTGTGGCCCCAGACAATAAGAGTACCTACTTCAGAGAGTCCTGGGAGAGTAAATGAGAGTAAATGACTGAAGCCCTTGGAAAGCAAGAGGTTTTTAAATGTTTGCAGTTTTCATTAGGTAAATTGCTATCTCTGAGCTACAGTTTTCTTATCTGTAAAATGTGGATGTGTTACAGCTTTCTTTATAAAGGTAACTATGAGAATTCACTGACTGATCCAGGTAAAAGCACATAGTTCTGACTGCCCTGTGGTAGATGATACTATATTCTGTTTGATGACTGACTCACATATGTTTTATATCCCCATTTTACAGATAGGTAAACTGAAGCCAAGAAAGGGACAGAGGCCCTGTATGAAAAGTTCTGTATGATGACCCATAAAGTCCCTCTGAATTCTGCACGATGGACGGGCATATTTAACAACCATCAACACACCAGTGGTCCTGACCTAAAACTTGCCCCTTGCGTGGGATGTGCTCCTTCCGATAGATAGAAGTGGGTCCTTAGGGTACAGCCTGAAAGTCTTGAAAGTCATAGAAATGGGTCTTTAACTTCTAAAAAACTTAGTTACTAACATCTTAAAAATTGGGAGATTTCACATACAAGTCTGGATTTCCAGCTTTTCTTGAAAAATTGGAAGCTCTGGCCACAGTGGACGCACATGTTTTTCCAGTCAACAATCAGATGGAGCTGAATAGAGGCTCCTTTAGACAAAGAGACTTGGCTTCAAACCCCACCATTCATTATTGTTTCCAGAAACAATGCTGTTTGCATTAGCAACTGCAATGGTAACTGCTCTCTTTTGTTGTGTTCCTTAGAGCTGATATTTCTTTCTGTCTTCTCAAAGGTGGGAAAACTTGGGCCCATTGTTATGCCTATTGGCTTAAACCCTGCCTGGCCTTTAGGCAGTGGGCTCTTAGCCTGTAGGCTGTAGTAAGTAAATCAAAAGTTCTCTTCCCTGGGTGGTAACAGCCAATCGTATTCAGTGCTAAGGGAGCACCCCAAACTGCTGCAAGGGTTGAGGGGTCAGAAAAGGCTTCAGTGGGGAGGAAATCTTCAAGCTTAGGCTCAAGAAGAAAAGGGGTGGGGTTAGGGGACCTTCCCAGTAGAAGACATTGTCTATACCAAGGCATAGAGTGAGTGGGAGTAAAACTGTGAAACTGCAGGCTAGACTGGAAGTGTTTGGGGCCTGGGGTAGGGGGTGAGAGCTGAGATTGGAAGGTTGGTAGAGGTCAAGTCATAAAAAGCCTAGAATTCTATGTGGAAAAGTTTAGTCCTAGTCTTCTTGAGAAAGGGAATGAACTCTTATGGTATTTGGAATCATGGAATGTTAGTTCTCTAGTCCATTTCTTCCATTACTATTGGAATCATGGGATGTTAGAAATCTATTAGAATCGTGGAATGTTAGAATGGAAGGGGCCTTAAAGATGGAATAAAAAAAAAACAATAAAAAGCAAAACAAAAAAAAAAGAAACA